>JAMKCH010068205.1:0-15389 GCA_023653785.1 Ophioderma brevispina
GTTGGAGTTTGGGTGAAGACATGCTTTGATAAGCCTGGCAGGAGGCATTTAATGTGGCTTGGAATCAAGCTTTCTTTGCAGGGGTTGACCTTTCCCATACGGGCAAGCAACTCTTAGGCACCGGAGTTTTGCGCGATCAGCGCAAAACGCGAAAAATCACGAATTTCTTGTCAGTCACGATTTTGTTGGTCCATCGCGAATTTGCACGATTTTGTAAAAAAACCCTTTTTTGTAAATGTTAAGTGTTGCCAATTAACAACCCAAAACTGATTGTTAAAAAAATCATTATTATGAATGCACACTCGCAAAAATTGATGACTCATTTAAGCTTCCAATAAGTGCAATATAGTCCAAATGTCTAATAATCCTGAGCGTATACCCTACCTCTAACTTTATAGTTGAACACGGAGGACACGACCTAGTTTCCTTGGGCAACGTCATGATAGTGCGCTTCGGTGCATAACAATAATAAGTGATGCATGCTATCAAAGCTCTCAACGCGCGGTAAAAGTGGTCTTTGTTCATAATAAGTTTATCCTTGGATAATTTTCTTCTTCGGAATTACACAAAGTCGGACTTGGCCGCGGTAGAAGGTATTTTCCCGGACAGGAAATCGGTAGGGATGCGAAAGAGATGAAACAGCCACCTTCCCCACGTGTCACAACTTGAACGTGTGGACATTCATTCAGGGGCAAGAGTGGAACACCCGTCACGCGATCACGTCATCCTGGGCCGGGGATCCCCAATCCCCACGTGCGAAAGTAAATTATTCTCGTGTGTATGCAAAGGCCTCACCCCGCGGCAAGCGGCCGTCTACATCTGATTCAACATATGTTTATTCGGAATAATTAAGGAAAAATAACAGATGATAATGATTGCTTCGTTGTAATTTTCATCAGCCAAAAAAAATAAGAAATAGATGCACTTTGGAAATTGAGCATTGTTTTTGCACAGACTTTTTCGTGTTCCTGCTTGACTAGCAGGGCAAACATAAGGAAGCGCATTTTCGGTGCGCGATTTTTTGACTTTAAAATCGCGCATTTCTTCGCGCATTTCCAAATACGGACCGCGCATTTTGGGCCGTTTAAAACATCGCGCAAACTCCGGGGGGCCTACATAATCTGCACATAATACACATGGACAAGTGCCATCTATCTTGGTTATGTGCGGAGCACCCCATTGTGCCAGTGAGTTTGTTTCAAGATGTTTATTGTGTGAACATACTTACTCTTCTTTTCATGATGCGGTGGTCTTATAAGAGAGAGTACGGTCCAGGTAACTCCTAGTAGACAGAATTATCACAATGCTCTAGGGGTCTTCCATACCAGGTTTAATTTAAGCTCTGACATTTTTCTTCACGTTTGCGTAGAATTGTAAAGTACATACAGTTCTTGAATGGATTTTGCACGTAGGTAGTTTCCTCATAATAGCGAGTGAGCTTCATCAAGCTAAGGAGAGACTCTTCGACATCTGATGAGTGATATTGGTCGATAGCTTCTGGGATTAGATGGATCTTTCCAGGCTTTAGGAGTGACATACCATGTGCTTTCCTTTCCTCCAGCTCCTTGGTACCTGTGGGCAAATAAGGCAGCAATTGTAAGAGCTCAAGAGCCACTCAGTGCTACTTGGGACTGGGCGAAGTTTCTCAGCTGCCTCATTGAGATGGTTTCAAACCTACTACTAACTTTTCCTGTTCAAAAATTTAAGCAATACCAGTTTACAGGTTTGTCCCAGGTGCAGGGGCCAGTGAAACCAGGGTCGTCACTATACTCGTACGTCCTAGTTTTGATCTTCTTGGGCTTCTTGCTGCACTTGCCATTTTAAAAAGCAGTTGGTGGGCAAACTTGGTTGGGTGTAACATTTGGCTGATGTGGTGGTTCTGTTGGATACCCTCGAAGATTTCGGATGGTAGACCATTTTTCTTGCTGTTTTTGTTAGGGTCATATCGGTGGATTCCAATTAAGGTTGCCTGGTTTTATCCTTCCTCTGTCTATTCTCACCTTTTAGTATTGTTTTTAAAGCTGAGAAAGGATCAGCTTCAAACATGGTGGAATACCTTGATATCCTTTAGGCACATTCCTTGGAAATGCTACAAACATCTCATGGTCTGAATCTCCGTGCAGCCCTATATTCACTAATGGGCACAATTTGTCATACTTATTGAGTTTTGGAGCAAACCTTCTTCACATTCTGACCCAGGTCATCAGTGTATCCTTGCCATTCTGTTGTTTCCTGTAGTTAAAGATTTCCGCTTAAAAGGTACTTTGATTGGTCGTACTTCGTACTGTCAAGCATTGACTTGGAGTTAGTGGAACAGGAGATAGAGATTTTTCCCAACAATAGAGCAGGAATTTTAAACATCTCTTCCAATGGGCACTATAAAATGATGCTGGCAGTTTAGGGTCGTGAAGGAGATGTAGAATGTTGACTGTCTAACCATTCTAACCATAGCTTGTCCCGTTTTTATTGGCTTCATCGTAGTCCCCATTTGGGTACTATGGCTTGAAATCGCCAATAAGAAATGAGGTTTTAGTGGAATTCCCCGAAATTGAATTGAGGTGGGCTTTGAAATCTACTGTGACGGATGTTTTGTAAACTGATATAACTATGACAGAGCCGAGCTCAATGGTGTGGACTTTGATGTTTTGTCAGCTGAAATTGAGGTTGCTTCTACTGGGTCGTTTAACATAACAACTTGTCCAAACTGACTGGTCGATTTGGTCTCTCGATGGCAATGGAAATTTCATGGAAATATTTCAGTAAGACCTTTGCTACCATTAGCTGCCATGTACTTTTGAAGTCAAGTCATCGTTCTTTGGGTGGTGACAATTTGGCCATCATTTTTTAATTCCCCGTAGAGTTGCCACTTAATAGATTCATTGCCCCTGCATCAGTTTTAAACAATCGCAAGGCTTAAGCACGGGGCAATCAAGCTTTTCATTGTGTAACATGTGTCCTGTGCCCGGTGATTTAGTTGGGGACCGACTACTGGGGCAATGAATCGAATTATCCCACCACTGGAATGGTACAATTTTAACAGGCTGTGATAACAACACAGAGAACCATAATATCAAATCAAATGTAGGGTTATGTTATTTTTGAATGGTAGAAGACACATTCAAGTAGCATAGCACGGAAGAATCATACAAGGCACGTAAGGACCAATTCTAAAAGTAGTGGCATAATCTTGGCCAAAATTATAATGGAAAAAAGCAATTTAATCACAGACATTAATTGGTGTTCCTCTTAATTTGATGTGAATTCCTTCCCTTGAGGGAGTTTTTCGATTAAGATTCAGAAAACATTCATTTCTCATTTCTTGATAATCAATGGATAAACTTAGACCACTGTAGCCGCCATTGTTGGATTTTTGCGCCCATTTTTTGAGATTCAAGCCTTATTTGGTTGTACTTCTTAGGTGAATGTGAATTCGATCTTTAATGCACATTTGCAATCATAACACGACAAAAAAAACATTCATTTCGTGATAATCAAATGATACGCTTCACTTCAGTGACAAATTGGCCACCATTTTAGATTTCGCATTTTGGATCAATTTTGCTAATGTAAACATGGAATTTACCAGTGGATGTCAATCAGGGTATTTCTGTTCTAAAATGGTACGTAACCCCATCAAATTGAGTAATTGGAGCATATAATAAACATAGTAAAGCACGTAAAACATGACAGTTTTAAAACAGTGGCGGCCATTTTGAATTTGGCGGACCCATCCTTGTAAGAAATTAATTTTGCCCGCTAACCAGATTTATTTAGCAATATTCCAAGAGCTACAATCTGGCCAAATTTGGTACTCTTTTTTCAACACGCCAAAATGCACATAGGTTTTGAATCTTGCAACCATTTTGCCATGACCTATACCACCCCCAGCCTCGCTTTAAAATCATCCCAAAAATGGCAGAGTGTGAATAGAGGCTATTATGATATGTTTCCATTTCTTTTTTCGTTCATTTGCCCTTCAAGGTTTTTAATCGCTGCCGTTCTCCTGCAGTTCGTAGTGCCATCTATGTTACTCCTACAAGAAGAAAGGCTATTGAGTTCGAAAAGGAGTGTCCTACACTAACTATAGCCGCACTACTGTGAGAAATGTTTTATTCAATCAGTGGCCATGGGCATCGTGCTAGTGGATTTTCATTCTCAACAGGTAGGGACTGTATCACAGTGGTACCTTGTCAATAATACTTCATTTTGTGTGTACTCTGCTACTACCAATCAACAAGCGTTAAAACAGACCACGCCCCCCATTGAATGCATTGTACTTTCTATTCAGCATGATAAAAGCCTTTTGGAAACCAAATTTATGAAAAGTGTGACTTTTATTGAAACACTTTGGACATTTTTCTTTTTTCTGCTGTTGAATAGTTGTACTACAATACGGGTGTTTCCATAAAATGACACATAACCTAAGTGACCATAACTTTCAAAAGTCATATCACATTTTGAAAATTTAAAAAGAAGCGAAAACCACAATTACCTTTTATAACTTTTCAATGTAAACATCACTCGATTCGGTTCAGTAATTTTGACGAAATAAGCGATTATGTAACACAATGTCATGTACACTACTTCCCCTTCCAAAGTTTGCTCACAATAATGCAGATTCGATGTTAACTACCGCTGAATACTCGTGTATCTGTTCAAGAAGCCGGTCTTCTTTTCATTCCCCAAAGAACCGACTTGGTTTGGTATTTTGTAGCTAAGGTGCATTTTGGTTCATTGTTATTAAATTAAAAAACAATTACCTAACCACGCGACAATTATAACAAAATCCAACAGAACAACAAAACATGGTAAATACCAAGAATGATCATCTTATTAGAAAAACAAGACAATAAAATCTGTAGAAAAGTGAAATATTTTGTTGAACTCAAGGGGTGGCACTGCATATAATGAATTGAGAATGTTAGTCAATACGTTTACCAGGTGAATAAATGACAAGAAGATAAATCACAATAGTTTTTAGACCGTTTATTCCAGACAGCTTATTAGACATCTTAGTCCAAGAAGTGGTGGAGTCTACATTTAAATAATAAAGGCATGATTTGAGTGCAAATTTAAAATTCCGCGTTTTTAATATATAGGCCTACTCGGTTATATGAAGTACTGGATAAACCAGTGTATTCCCTTGATGAACTTGAAGAGTTTGATTTGGTCGACTGGACTTTTTACCAACAACATTTAATTTTACTTTTGTTTTGTCTATGTATATAACAATCCTGAAAGCATTTACCAAAACGGAAGATCTACACATCTGAATCAATTCTTAGTAAACAGAAAAACGTTAACATGTGGTGGGTTGAAACCGTTCCTTATATTTGTTATAATAGCACAACCTTGAATATCAAACTTTACTTTGTGTTCAATATTAATTTCAAAGCTATTTCTAAAAGCTGCCTGAAGTGATATTCAATTTAATTAATTGAAAAAGGGAATTTGCCTGGGATTGCGACAACCCAAGGTATTTGTCAAAAACACTGAAGATGTCGCTGACATTTTCTCTTCATTTTTCTTCTTAATTTTTTAAAGTGAACAAGAAAAGTTAATTTCTTTTGTCATGATGTGCAATATATATGGAACCTGGTGCAAAATATCATGTAATTATCTTAGTTGTTTTAAAATAAATAAAAATGAAAAAAAAATGAAAGAAGTATTGATTCTTTGTTCGCCTGTTCTGTCTGTATCACTTTTTCTTACAAAACTTGGAGGAATGGTCCATTGACATTTGGTTACATAATCTCTTATTTTTCTCAAACTACTGAACCGAAACGAGTGCTGTTTACATTAAAATATTTCAAAATAATTGGTGGTTTAAGATTCTTTTTTAAATTTATCAAATGTGATAACTCACTTTGAAGTTAATGATCACCAGAGTTAGGTGTAATTCTTTTCTTCTTTCTGAGACACCCTGAGTAGTCATTCATAATATTCCGAAATGGCCGACCCTCTCCTGGTAGGCCGACTCTTAAACAAAATATCACTTCCGTTTGTGAATAAATGCGAACCTGGGTTTTAACCAGGGTTAGTCCTACAGGGGTGGAACTTTTTTCCCTTCCACATATCTCTAAAAGGTTTGCTGTAACGGGTTGGAAAATTCCTCATGAACAGCCCATCCTTGAGGAAATTTTCGCTTGTTATTTGAAACTGTCAGAGGTCATGTTTGAAAGAAAAAGGTCCACTCATGTCGGACTATCCTGCTAACCTGGGTTTTAAACCAGGTCTAAAGTTAGACTTTTACTTTTGAAGAATACCACATCACTCTGTTATGTAATGGCCCGCTAAACAGGAGCTGATTTATCATTTCAGCCCCCCCCCCCCAAAAAATTGGTTTTAATTCAGTCAGGATTAAAAAAAAAAAGCTATATTTTTGAAAAAACCACCTAAATTTGGGAAGGTGTACACTAAAGTGACCATATATCTGAACCAAAAGTCTTTCAACCAAAATACATTGGTGTCACCTATTTTCATTTGGCATATTTAGAACCCTCAGTACAGTGTGGGTAAACTTTGTTAAATGCACACATATTTTTTTTAACATTACGCTAATATTTTGCTGAAATTTATAATTTGATATCTTTTTTGGGAAGCTACAATGTGGCATTGAATTATACCAAAATATCTAGAAAAGGGCAATTATGTTGATTGTTTTTGCTGAAATTCTAGGATATTTTTCAAGCATGTCCAAACTCTAAATTTCCTGTCTTCAGTGATGGTCTTAGTTCAATTAAAATGTTTACGTACTGGTTAAATTAAAATAGATTTCAACACAATCATCACACAATCCAGCATTTTTTTTACTCGAGCAGGGATGTCCGATCAATTTTTCTTTTTTTAATTTTTTAAAGGTAAAACTTTTATTCTATGGTGTTAAATGCTCACAATAAATATATTGTGAATTTAGAGAGAGATGAAGAACATCAACAAATGATAATGTAAATGTAAAGCCATGTTTTAGGGAATATTCACTGTGCATGTACATATTTATATCATCAGCAGCCTGTAAAAACCCAAGGCAGGCTGTCAGCTTCTTTTTTTACACATGATTATATATCTAGAAACATTTTCCATTTCTATGCGCAGCCGTTTTATCAATTATGAAAAAAGTACCACTTTTAAATTAATTTCAAACCTTGTTATCCAGCAAATGACTCAACACCAATTTACCACTTTTGTTCATCATATGTTAGATTGGAATTGGTGTCCAGATGACCATAGCATCAAACCCCGTAACCATTATAATCATAAATGTTTGGTTTCATCTTTTTGCAAATAGATATTGTACATTAAGATAACGAAAGAATGACAAGTGGAAAATTACATAGGACTTTGTCAACGAAAGTGAAAAATTTCGAAATTGTCACAGAAAGTGGGCCCTAATGTCATCCAGCTATGTTGGATTGACAAGAAATTGTGATTATAAAAATGATTGAAGAAGTGGGGCCTAAATGCATGATTCTAAACTAAAGCGGAAGTCTAATGTAATATATTAGAAAACCCCAGGATCTGAAACACCTTAAATGCATACCAACAGCACATTTTTTGAAGAGCGGCCCCCATTTTTCCAAATATTTTGAGAATTTTTGCACAGTTTGTATTGGGTAATTGACTAGAACAACACTGTGAAGGTTAGAGCTCTCAAAACTCGGTACGTGTCCGAAAAGAAGAATTTGTAATTAGATAATTAAAATATCGGAGATCCTCCGATAATAATCACAGGCTGCTGGATGGCTTTCAATATTAAATAGCCGGGAAATTGCACCATTTACATGTTTGCTCTACCATTGGAAAGTTAAGTTAGAGGTAATTTTAGTGAGGTGACACGATTTCATCATGCAATGGACATAAATTTGGCGTTTCTAGCTTCCCTGTTAAATTAATTACAATCGGAGATCCAATTCTAATTACAAATCGCTTCTTTTATACAAATCGCATTTTTTGAGCATTGACACTCGCAGGTATAGCTTGTGGCAAAAAGCTAAATAATTTTTGAACAATTGGGGGTCGCTCTTCAAAAAATGTGCTGGTTTTGCTTTAATGGTGTAAGCAAAGAAAGATTTTACCATGTTACCATCGTGCCCTTTGTTTTGGCACCAATAATTTCAGTCGTCAAGAGAGCAGGGCACCATATTTTTAAAGAATAAGCAACGATAATGTGAGAGATAAAAAAATGTTACAATGCATTTTTTTTGGTTGGTGTCGCCGCCCTTAATGCAGGATACACATAGGGATTCACTCACTTTTGTCCACTGTTGTTGATGTCTGTTGTGTGTGTTGTTGTTGATGATATGTTGTTTTTTTTTGTTGTTGTTGTTGTTGATGTGTTCTGTTTGTTTGGTTAAGTGAAAAAGGTTTACAATTTTTCCTGTAAGATCTGCATACTTCGATGGATTTACACCAACTTGGAGGTCATAGATGCAAACATGGGAATCCTTCATTTTGTTTGTTGAGGTCAAAGGTCACATACCAAGGGTCAAAGGTCAATTTAGTCAAGTTGTAAGATCGCTAAATGTAAATTGGACCTCAATTGAAAATGTGTGAAGTGCAATTGGAACCAAACTTGAGTCATAGGTGCACCATTGGATCCCTCCCATTTTTTGAGGAGGTCAAAGGTCCATATAGGCCTATCCTATACAAACCCGCGAAAAGGCAGGCCGACACATGCGGTCCGAGGACCGATGTCTTTGTTTACTTAAGTTATAACAAAGAGAAGTATATATCCCTACTTTTAATGTATAAGGAACAAAAACACCAATAGTAAAAAAAATGAAGTTTTAATGTTTATCTTGCAAATACATTTGTAGACATCACAGGCAATGGAGTCCGTAAAATCTACACTAACCTCATTGTGAAATAAGTTTTGTGATTGAGGTCAAACAGTACAAGTCATGGTGCACAACTTACTCTTATAAATCGGGATATTCACAGGGAAAGGCTTTTTTTTGATCTCAAGTCGGAATTTTGATATTCACGTATAGAGATTAAGAAAACTAAAAAGTACTGCATTGTCTTTAACACACAGATTTCAAGCAACCACTTTGCAGGTTAGGTTTTCAGCATCCATGCCATATCAAAAATACCAAAATAAAATGAGTTTTTAATGATTTTTTTCCCATGTTTCGGTAAACAATCGCTGCTTATCCCTTTAACATCTAGAAAAAAGTTGGATTTATTTTAGTGGGCACAAGGCAGCTATTGGAAATGCACTTCTAACCCCTGCACGCTCAAATTTTCCTTATATCACCATATGGGGAGGAATCACAATCCTTGGTACGTCTGTAAAATATTAAGCTACATTCCCTGAAATTTTGTAGCTTGAATCACTTCATCACATTACATTTTATTGGAAAATGGAAGATCACTTTCATTTGCAGTGCATGTGAGTATAAGTAAACAGCTGTTTTCCTGAAAGGAAAAAAATGAATAAAATGTAATCAATGTGCAGGCAATGTGGTTTAATTATTGTTTAATGCTGTGAAGTTTTGTGGTGTAATTTTTATATGCATATTCATATGCCAACTGATTTTTTGCTTTCCATTTTTGAAGATAATTTGTGTTCTTGTAGCCAGTGTTAACTAAATGATACATAATATTTTGTTCATTAAGAATAAGAATGGGGAATTATTGAAATGTATGGAAATGTTATAATATAGAATACAAGGCATCCTCATTTAAATTATAACCCCAAGATTCTGAATACTAAAAGTAAAGTAAGGGAGGGACTTTTGAAATGAGCTTCTCAATAAGATGATGTCATCTGGTAACATCTAAAAAACACGTGACCTAAGCCTAGGCTTGTTTAGACTTATTTTAATCATCTGTTCGTGCTTCATCCGAAGAAGGTATAAAAAAGCCATAATTTTGATTTTCTTTTAAATAAAAATGTGAAAATCTTGGTTCCTGAGCATCAGGTAACATGTACATCTGGGCATCACTTCAATAAAATATAAGAAAGGCTTTAAGAAAAAAAGCTTTTGTCCGAGAATTTATAGATTTACAACAATCACAATCCACACATTCCAGACTCACACCACAATATACACACACACAAACAATCATGCCACATCCACCTACAAAAATACCGTTGTTTATATACATATCCACGGATATGATGCTACCACCCTAACCCATATCCAGTGTACTGTACTGGTGTACGGTACTTATTATTTGTTCGGTATCCTTGACCCTTAATCTTTCACAGTTTCACTACATACAGTATTGGCGTTTTTTTTTTTTTTTTTTTTTTTTTTAATTTTTTAGGTTTTTTCTTTTTTTAATTAATTAATTAGTAATCATCAGTTTTTTTTATCTCCCCCACCCCCCCCGTATTTTCCGTGTTGTGTGTTGTAGCCTATGTGTTTTTTTTGTATTATCCTCACTGTTTCTTACCCACCCTTTCCGCTTAGCTCTTTTTCTCCTTCCTTTTCCGCTTACTTCATCAAACTTGTCTCTCTCCCGCCCCTACTTCGCTTTCTTTACATTGAACTTATTATTTTCATTAATGCCGTGCCCTGCAATAGATACTACTAACCATTTTAAACCACCACATGCATGATTAAGACTTTCGCGCCTCCACATCATTGAATATTTCACTCATCACCGACCCAACTTGAACACTCCATCAAACTTAACTTCCCTCGCATCAAACCCGTTCTCACCTATCCCATATCCTCTCAACATGTGACCCCCCTCCTTCACCACACCCACAACGACGTTCTTGTCCTGAACCTCACTATCACACGATATATTTTCACAAACTAATAAAACCATCAAGAAATGACTCATTTTCCATATTCCATTTCAAACTGTCCGCAGTAACAAAAATCATATGAAGAATCACTACTACCTTGATCACCTCAAAACCACTCATTCGCCGTTTAAGCTTTTTCAGAACATGCTCACTGACAACCAAGTCCCCACCTCACTTTAATGGCTACAACACAACATTCCATGACCGGCTCACTGGCAGAGGAGGGGAGTGTGTCTTTACAACATAAAAAGCACCCTCTCATATAATCATTGACACAACACCAGGCCCAGAATTTTGACTCACTTTTCATCGATCTCACTATAACCAACAAAAAAAAAAAAAAAAAAAAAAAAAAAAACCACATAGACCCAAAACCTACTGTCGGAGTTATTTTATGACTTGCAACTAACACACAATCCACATTTTACCAACAGCTTCAGCAGCTTATCACTAAACTAATAAAACCAACAGTCATGTCTATATAGCCGGTAACTTTAATATATCTTCTCAAATATTCTATAAACTCATCCACGACATTAAGACTTTATTTAACAACACTTGCAAACTCTTTTATCCCCAAAATTACTAACCCACACGAATTACGCTAACACAGCTACACTCATTGAACAGACATTATCACCAACTCCACTGACACAAGACTCCACGCCAGGGATATTTTTCCACTGACACTACAGCTAACTTCCCCTCTTCTCTTACATCCCTCAAGCATCAAAGAAGCCGCCACCAAAACAACAATTACCAAACAGGACTACAGAGATCACAACATCCGCACCTTTAACCTCAGACTCAACCACTTATCATGGGAAAAGTTACTCACAAAAAATGACCCTAACACTGCATACCCCAATTCATAATAACCGATACCAACATACGATTCCATTCCCATTACAAAAAGAGACCCCAAAAAACCTTAATCGTCCGCAACCCTGGATGACAACACAACAGCCCTTCCAAGTCAATCAAACATTAAGCCACAAGCTCTAAAAACATATCTGAAGAAAAACCACACAGCAACCAAAACTGCAATAGCAACATATCAAAACAAACTAACGTCCACTATCGTTCCAAAAAAAACACACACCGACAAATTCAGAAATTCAAAATGACTTACCCAAACCTGGACATTCCTCAACACCATTCTATCAGAAAGTATCTACTAAACAATCCCCACTTTTTCACTCATACAAGTAAACCATAACTGACCCGAACCGACCCCGCTTGTCATATCTACTCATTCAGCGATCACTTTACTAATCTGGGCAAAAATTTGGCTAACAAATAAAATTCCACCTCCAACAACCCATTTAATTAATTAAACACTACAAAACCACAACACAAACCCACCTCATTTCCTCAACCCAGTTTAACTGTAGATGAATGCACAAACTTCGCACCTCCTAAAACCTGGGAAAAAGTGCAGGTACCGACTAGATAGACCCTGCGATTGCGACAATCATATGATAACATCATATCGCCTCTTTGCACATCTTCAAAACAACCAATCACTCTCACAGGAATTTCCCCTCAGAAGCACCTCAAATCATCCAAAGTCATTCCTATTTACGAAAAGCAAAGATCACATGAACATGGTTAATTACGGCCATTTCTGTTTCTTCCATCTTTTTCAAAACTACTTGAAAAAATTCAATGTACAAACGACGTCTGTCTACATTTCTCAATAAGCACAACATTCTGTTCGATGAACAATACGGTTATAGGCCCAAACGCTCGACCTACATGTCACTCCTTGAACTAACAACCAACCTTAACTTTGCACTAAAATAAACTCCACACCATGGGGGTGTCCTGGATCTCTCAAGGCTTTCGACACCATTGACCCCAACATTCTGCTTCACACGCTTATCATTACGGTGTCCGTGGTGTATCCTTTGAGGGTTCAGGAGTTTTACTAACTAACAACCGCTCCACAATCAGTCTATGTAACATTCCACCGATCATCTATTAAACTCTCTCACAGTTGGCCGTCCCGCAAGGAGGCTCAATCCTTGGACCCTTACTTTCATCATTTACATGAACGAACTCTCAAACACTTCCAGCACCTAAACTCAATTTGATTGCTGATGACCCCACCACATTTTCTCTCCGACCCTTAATCTTAGTGCCTTTTTAATACATGAAATACACGACTCACACAAAAATCACAGAATGGTTTCGGGCTAACAAACTTTTCTTAATGTTTTTCCAAAACTACCTCCATGCTTTTCTCTACGCATAACACAAATCACAATGAAACACTAACCATTAATAACCAGACAATCTCCCCTGTACATTCACTAAGTTCCTTGGCATCACAATCGGCCACAAACTAACATGGAATGAGCACATTAACTCCTTCACTACCAAGCCTCTCACGCAATAGTCATCCACCAGAGTTAAACATCACCTTCCAGACTACACCTTAACATCACAAATAACACATAGTTCTCCCGTACCTTAGCTACTGCAACATTATATGGGCCTCCCAACTCTCCATTCACACTCGTCAAACTCAACATTACACATAAATGGGCTCCGCACTATCACAAACTACCCCTCCAGAACTCACACATCGCCATTATTTCACTCGCTGAAACACTTAATTGAAGAACCCCACCGACTTCAACATCGCCTTCATGTTTTGACAATCACACAACCACCTACCACCGAACTTCAACAATTACTTTACACAGATAGACAAATCCACCGCTACAACACTAGACAAGCTGACAAACTCATCTTCCCCTCCTAAATCTTCGTCTGAAAACACATATTCAGTACCCACTGTGCGCAAAACTTGGAAATGTCTTTCCAAATCTAATCACAAAATGCAAACAAAATACTTTAAATTTAAATCTTCAACCTAAAAAAAAAAACATTTTATCACCTGTACATTTCACATGATTACTCCCCCATTCCTTTTTTTTTTCCCTCTCTTCACACTTTTTCTCCTACCTTCTCTACCTCATTTCTATCTCTATCCCCCCTTATACTACTGTGTAACATACCACAGCAATACATGTTGTCCCGTCTGTCCGTCTCTCCTTTTCCCGTAAGCCGGTATTCCTTTTTTTTTTTTTTTTTTTATTATTATTATTATTATTGTTACAACACATCACACACATTCACACACACAATATAATTACTTAAATTTTTAATATCACTTGTGTTAATTTTGTACTATTTAGTGGTAATTATATTACTTGTAATTTCATAGGAGGGCCATCAAGAACTATAATCCCACGGGGTGTTCCCCTTCCACTGGTCCTAGCATATCATATCCTCATACTATTTCATCTTAAAAAAAAAAATCAGTTTTTCCAATTGTACCTTTCTTTGTACTATTATATTATGTACAGTTACAATACTTTTGTTGTATATCTGATATTTATGCTAAATAACCGGAACTTGAACTTGAACTTGAAAACTTGAATTGAATTTCAAATCAGAAATCTGTATTCTTTTTGCATTATTAAAGGCCCGCTCAGTGATTTGGGGGGCTAAATCAGAAAACAACAAAAATCAATGAAAATCGATTTTGCATGTCTTTAACCAATTACAGGTACCCCCTAACATACCCTGCAAATGTATACCATGAGCAACCTAATAAGGACAAAATCAGATATTTGAGGCAGTACTTCCTGTCGGTAATTACAACTACAACACGTAAGTGAATGGAGAGTTTTCATATCTTTGGGACACTGCCATTTTTCTTACTTTTCTGGCAATTTCTTCATTGGGAAAAGGAACGTATGAGGATTCTACATACGTATCCTACACTTTAAGCTGTTTCTGCACCGTTTCAAATATTTTGAACTCTTTGGGGGTGAATCACTTGATAGTGTCTTATCTTGACTCTATGCATACAAAGTGCACCAAATACTTCAAAAATAAGATTTTATATGAAACAATTGCATATTAACATCTGGACCCGCTGCAATTGTGTTGGGTTTTATTGCCAGCAATTGTGGATTGCGAGCTACGTAAATTCGATTATTTTTCCACTGCAGTAATATGATGTTACATATAGACACCTTACCATGAATTTCAAATGGTGCGAGTGATTTTTAAAAATGTCGATGCATAATATCTTTCCAATAGCAAACGATGAGTTGTCAAATTTTATGTGCAGTGGAGTTCGGAGATGGGTGATTTGGCACTTTCCAAAAAATGTATTTTCATTGAAATGGAGTGATTTGATTGAAATTGCAGATAGCAGGCACAAGATAGGGGATACAATCATAAAGACGCAAATAAAATTGGTCTTAAGGTGCAACAGAGATTTCAAGTCATCCATATTTTTTCTGTGATATGTATGATTTCATATAGATAGAACCTCAATAGATCCTCTCCTTTTATTTGGCTACAGCAAATAACTTAAAAAATGAAAACAAGTTTTAATTTGTTTATTTATATATGCTTATATTTCATAGAAAACTGGCTGAATTTCGGATTTGCCTCCTTTACGAAATTAAAATTTTGAAATTTGCATACCAAAGACACATTTCTCAGCTAATTCTTACAGTTGGGATATTATGAATAAAGCTTTACACCAGTACCAAATCAGATTTTTTCATATTTTTTTGGACAACCTGTTATTTAAATCTCT
>JAMKCH010068207.1:0-74193 GCA_023653785.1 Ophioderma brevispina
AGGCTTTTGGTGTAAGCCATTGTGCGCCACACATAAGATAGTCTGTTTTCTCCTTGTGTTCACATCTTGTAGCCTAGAGCTAAAGAGAGGTAAAAAATGGGCCATAACTAGTGTTTTCTACCTTCTATGACTAAGTAGCCATGTGGGAATCAAATTTTCTCTTCAATTCGAGATATTTTTGGTGATTATGCAAAAAAGCATATGCTTCAAAAATCAAGTGCTAATTCATCCATCTGTTGCACTAATTGAACATGATGACATCAATTTTATCCTGTAGCAATTTATGACTAAAACAGCTTCGAAACAAGTTCGTTCATGATCACTGCAAAGTATTCAAGGAAACGCCAAATTAGGGTTTTAACATTTGGTTCAACACCATACAAGGATAAGAATTTGGATTAAAATAATTTCCTGAATGCATGCCTTATTTGCTGTGGAAATATCAAATTAAACTCCTGCTGTTACACTCAATAAAAAGACTTTAAATAGGTCACATTCTTATCAGAAAATCAAAAATTTTACAAATTAGGAAACATTGAAACAATTTAGAAGATAAAGCCCAAACATGCACAATCACTTTGTTCAATTGTGGATTCTACTTAAAATAGAAATATGTCTTTTATTTAGAGAATAAAGGTATTGTTTTGGCCTCTGCCGTGTATCTATTGTATCACATGGGTGATAGCATTATTTTAAGTAGAACAATAAGGAGCAGCCGAGTTGCTTTATGCTAAAATCGTGCTGTCGCCAGTGTGATGACACGATACACGACAGAGGCTAAAAACAATACCTTTATTCTCATTCTTTAATACTTTATTCAAAATAGGAAGCTATAATTAGTAATATATTACTAAAATTATGATAGATTTTATCCAATGAACTACCCCGCTTTTTAAATCAATCAGTCCGTTGTTACCATGTGCCTTCGATTGGCCCAAGCAGTGCGCATGCATAGCGCGTTGAAACGTACATGCTGTACCGTGTGATATTGTCTTATATCACACGGCTAAGAACTAATTCTCAAGTTTTTAAGAATTTTGTTTGCTGATTTTGTTTGGTTTCTGTTCCATTTATACCCTGACAAATTCAACAACGTTGCAGGTTCTCACACTTAACTACTTTCAGGATTGTTTCATCATTACCCTCATTAAAATATCAGACAATTTTGGAAGCTGGCTGTCAAGCGGATTCCGCCTGGGGTATTTATGTTTCACTATGGACCAGAGAACGCAAAGTATGCTGCATTAGATAGAAAAGGTAGATGCCCAATATATCTAATGTAAAATGTCACAGTCTCTTGTAATGTTAGTACAGCAGTGCTAGAGATCTGTCAAGAAGAGAAGGGTTTTGCTGCCAGGGCTACGACAAAATTGAACTGGGAATCATCTAACTGACAAAATGTAGGTCTCTTCACATCTGTACAGATAGAAAAACAAGTGCAAAAAATTTCCAAACCTAAGCTTTGTATGTGCCTCGAAATGTAATAAGTCCTGCCAAGTAGGAACTGCTGAATGCCCCAGAATGACCTCACTTGCCTTTGAGCATACATAGTAGCTGGCGGGTTCCTCCTTTCAAGCAAGGGGGTAGGGTGGGGGTAGAATGGTTACGGGCTATTGCTTGAATCTCAACTCCCACTGAGTTCTGCGTAAGTAAGGGTGCAAAATTTGCGGTGAAATTCAGGCACACGGAGAACATGACAATTTACAGGTACTGTTTCCCCAGGTGTTTCATTCCGAAATTGCAATTTTTGTTGCAACTATATCAATAATGTCATAATCAGGTGTGTTTGCTAGTCAAAACAGTATTTTCAGCTGAGCTAAGAACTGTCGGCTAAACTCGCAAACTCCTGCAAATTGAGACCACACGCAGCAAGCTGCAGGCTTGAATTAACGTCTCACTGTGCATTGCCCCTCCCGTGAATTAAAGCAGATTTTTGAAGACATGTTTACTGATTGGTGTTATAATTTTAGCAGGAGCAAAAGTGTTACAATTATCCTTTCATGTTGGTGCTTAAATACAAATTCCACTGTGAAATTACTTAGCCTATTTGAAAAGAGCATGTTGCAGTGCTCCTTTAATAAAACATGAATTGATTTCAGCGTGCAAAAAACAGCACACAGGGACATAATTGTCAGCGAAGCAAACCTAATTGCACCCCAATGGTCTTAATCTCTAGGTGTTTTCCCCTCTCCTATAACACCTCCGTTTGTTTGTGCCAACGTGTCAACCTCATGTCCAGGCCACACAGCTTGGCGATGTCGCGTCACGCTTCCCAGCTCTGTGAATCTCGTCTTAGATTACTGCGAAACAGTCCCTTGTTATATCGTTATGGCAGGTGAATGGCCATGTATTCTCATCAGACGTACTAAAAGAGAGAAGAAATATTTAGGCTACGGCAACTCTGTTTTCCAGTGTTTTGAAATGTCATATGTCAAACAATTCTTTCGGAGGAAAGAAATTGGGAAGTTTACTAAAATTAAAAAGAGTGAACTTTACATTCAGGCCAGTGCAATGTCTTTTTAATATTTAATAGCGTCCCATGCTTTGAAGAGCACTATTATGTGGATGCAAGAACTTGCATTATGGCTCCTTATTAAACCCTTTAAACCCAATGGTAGAATCTGTATAAGTTATAACACCAAGGTAGTGGCTTTTGAGATTGATCCCCAAAATGACTGCAAAACATCTCAAAAGGCATTGCCTAAGACTAGGCCTTGTTTGGCAGTGTGAGTGTCCGACTTTTTCTGGGGGACCAACAGCTAATGAATTAGGGGTGCAGGAGAGGGGGGGGGGGGGGGGGGGGGAAGCGAAAAAAGTGGGTTGGGGGTTTAAATGAAAATAAACCTGGAGGGAAAGAAAAGACAAAATCGATACAAAAAAGGGGCAGGAGAAAAGTGGGTTAATATTTTGGTCCTCTTGTTTTTTTTTTACGGGTGGGGTACACACCCCAACTTTCCGCTGTTCTCCACCCACTTTTGTTGCCCCTTTCAAAAAAAAAAAACTTCTTTCCCCCCCCACTCATCATGCATCCTTATGAAATATCCTTCTGCAAAATCAAGTTGTTAACTCACATTCATATTTTGGTAGACTAGTCAATGTGGAAATTAAAAGTTCTTTCCCCACCCTTAAACTTTTCATAAAAATTTGGAATTATTTATGACACCAAAAGAAACCTAGGAGTAAATGTTGTACATTTATGCCTAGATATTGTAGATTATATAAAATTTTGTCTCATTTCATTTTTGTTTGGATACCGGACGGTTTTGACAGCTCGTGGCCTATAGGGGCACCGTGAAATGACAATGAAATAGAAAACACATCTGAACCAATATACTTTGTGATCAAATTTCACAAAGGTTTATTTTAAAAAGGGAACCTCACGCTGGTTTAAAAGGCATAGCAGAGCATTTTGCCAGACCAGTGTCCCTTCAAAGTGATATATTTTGCATGCCTTCGCTCACACACCATGTCTCAATAAAGCCGATAATAGATAGTTGTGAGCATTTATTGTCTTGTGATTTATGATTTTATGTAGAATTGGGTATTGATTGTATTTAGCCCATCATTGTGAGAAAAGCTCAAGGGTTTACAGATATATAGAAGGCCTATTTTGATTGGTTACTCCTGAGGTTATATCATGCCATATCGTGTATGACCAATCAGAGATCTCTAAGGAGGTGGTTAGACCTCACTAGATTAACACGTGATCTTGAATATTGCATAACATAAATGTTGCTTATAAAATAAAAAATTTAAATTGACAGAAACTTCAGATTGTACATCTTACTGGCATTTGCACACACCAAGAAAAACCTAGCTTGTTTGGACTCGCTAATCAACATTGTTTAGGGAACTGTCATGTTTGTCAGAATTGAAGGTCCCGATTCGGGATGACCAGAGGTTTTTATGATCACGCTAGATAATATAAACCTAATTCACCCCTTCCGTCGCAGGTCGATATTTTCATGACCCCTTTTCACTCATGGCAAATACCAAATAATGCACAATAATCAGGTAATGTGTTGTTGCTAACTCATTCAACATGTCAAGGGGTCGGGTTGTTTTTCTTCTACCGTACGTTTAACAGAAGCAGAGTGTTTTAAAGAGTGGGGATGCTAATTATTTAAATCCATTATTAGCAAAGCGCGTGAAGCCTGTGGAGTGTCTCATATCTGGGGTATGGGCCCCAGAAAATTTTGATCATCGAGGCTCTTTTAAAGACCTTCAAACCAGAGATTTCACTATCAGGTGCCCTAAAAAAATCACAAGTACTGCTTTTTCCTGATGTAAAGCTTTCCATCATAAATATCCCCATCTGAAAGGAATAAGCTGAAGAAAGGGTTATTTGGTACAAAAATTGGACATTTCTAATGTCTTAATAGTAGTAAATACAAAATCGGCCTTGTTTAACGAAATAAAGCAAATAAAAGTCACCCTTTTTCTCTCTTTTAAGATATTTCTGTAGCCAACTACAAGTAAAATCCACTGAGTGGCTAATCGATATGAATTACTATTATGACCAATATTTGGGTGTCCCTCAAAATCCTTGCTTGCACCTTTAAAAAAAAAAGGCATTTTTTATGGTCAAGTGAAAATATTAATAGCATCCAAAGGTAAACACACTAGCAGAACTGAAATTATGTGTGATCATATCTCTCCCCAGCTGAATATAGTCTCATAAATTTGCCTCATTCAGCTCAAGGATCATTGTCACCAACATTGTTTTGAAATTGGATTTGAAACAAATCAGGACCTCAGTATTTACTATTATTTCAGCATAACTTTGTTTTGGGTGTAATTATTGTATCTCTTTGCCTCAAATTGACAATTACTTTTCATAATACAGTACACAAAACCATGACTAGACAATTAAAGATTAAGCGATTAAAAAACCTGTTCTATGGGCCTGACTGAATGTTATTTGGCATTTTGGGAGCATTTTTTAAAATGTGTGCATTTAAAATCATGGTTTTTTTTACCAAAAAATGGATTGACTTTAGTGAGGAAAAAAATGACTTTGCAGAGTTTGTGATATTTTAGAGTCATTTTAAAATTAAAAAAAGCATCCATCTGAACAACCCTATATGAATGGTCTGTCCACCCAAAGAACGTTTTTTGTTGCCTTAAAGTAACTTTTTCCAGACAATTTCGAGCATCACTGCAGTATATGCTAATTCATCCAACCAACATACACTTGCACATAAACACATGCGTGCACACACTTTTGGGGTAAAAATCGCAAGGTCATTTATTAAATTACGAAAATGGACCCTACTTCAAACTGCAGGAGGAATATTATAAATATTTAAGCTAACCCGTGATAAGTTATCCCTAGATAAATGAAATCGCTTAATTCAATAAGATTTTTTAACCTGAACGGTGTGGGGCAGTGCATTTCCTAAGCCCGAAAGCAAAATTTCTATCAATCATAAAAATGCCTCCCCAAGGGCTGATAGCACTGAATACGAAACAGTAACAACATTATCAAACCCTATTTGCAAGTCCTATTAAATATTCATTTGCAGACCTTCCTGTAGCACTCTCTATATTTTGTGCAGGAATTCCTTCAAATACCCGCAGGTGTGTTTCTAGAGATAAATAATCCTGTTAAATGTAGCAGTTTTTAATCTTCAAATTTGGCAACCTGTCCATCTAAGAATAACATCACTAATTGTGTAATATCAATTAAGACACTCAATCAGGAAATCATACTGCACTCATAAAAACAGGCTGTCGCCGAAGGGTATTGCAAAAGAAAGCACGCACAAAATTAAATACAAATTTACTTCTGCAGTTCCTTCTTCCTCACTTAAAATTGAAATTTGAATATCTTGATATTTTTTCTGTGCGATTCTTAATATGTCTGGTTCCAGTCAAAACTTGTCCTAAAACCAGGTTAGCTGCGGGGTTCACAGCCTCCATAGAGAGGACCATGCCATGGATATCGTGCCTAAAGGGTCTTCACGAAATACCGCCACAGAGTGGGAAGACAAAATCGCAAACATCTACTTGTCTCAATCTCTACCACGGTAGCCCACGAGCCCAAGTAGATCCAGCAAAAGCTGTTATTACAGGAAAAGAGAGAAAACATAAGCTTTGTAATCCCTTGATTGACTTTACCCGGGGATATTATGGAAATGGAAGAAAGCCTGATGATGAGAAACCATGACCTAAAGCCCACGGCAATCCAGTCCACTTCAGGTAATACAAACCCTAGGCCAGTCTTAGCATAGACTTCCCTAGCTGCCAGGATTTACCTGGCCATTTATACAGCCTCAATTCCCATGCCACAGTTCAGTAATTTCCATTAATCAGTGTACTTAAAAGGCCAAAAACCCTGGTTTAGGAGTATGATCTATGATACCCAGAACCCACAAGGCCAGTTCATGTTAATTCATATACACTATAGCTCACTAAACTTTGCCTTTAGTGGATGAGCATGTAATAGTTATTAGTGCATACCTTATTGTAGCTGCTCATCCCATTTTCTACCATTTTCACTGCCATTCTCTGGCAATTCGCTCTGCCGTTGGGCATATTGGATTTCATAATAATATCCTCCTGTTAATTCTACTAGGCTTTGTACCCTGTGTGAAAATTGAAATGGAGGACGGTTCAGAAATAGCCTCAACCCCAGTTTTGTGAAGTGCCCATTCATAATGTTTTTACTATACTGATGACAATTGGGCTGTCCTACCATTTCCAGAGCTGGGCTGACAATTATATTCTCAACCTACTCTACTCTCTTCATTCTTCAGAACGTCAAGGAGAAGGCAATAGGCATACATATTTTAGCATCAGCAGAAATAAGGCCCTTCATTAGTATAACTCATCTCCATTATTAATTTATGAAACTAGAGCTGCCAAAAATGTTAGATATGTATGTAGATAAGGAATATTGAAATGGTGGTAGCACCAGGTTATTCTGATAGGGGTACAATGGATATGCAAGGGTGTTTCGCTGACAGGTCAAAATCTCTTGAGAATTTCTGTTTTGCACCTTTGTGTATACATGTTTTTACACAGGAAGCTGATAGGGAGGGGTCATTATTATGTCAGGGGAAGTGGGAAGGGGGCAAGTTAGTTCATGAGGGAACCTGAAGATTTATGAAAGGGGGGGTTCTGTAGGAAATAGGATAGCAACTAAAATCTTTTTTAATGGAAAAGAGAGGGAATGCAAAAACAAAAACAAAAAAATAAATTGTGAACAAAATTACAGCCCCCCAACATAAAAACTGGTAACTCCCTTAATATTTGTGATTCTAATAAATCTTGCACTTCTTTTTCTAAACAATACACCCACATCAGTCTTGTTATAACTGAAACAACTGTGAGCGAATAATACTTTAATCACCATTTGAGAACAGCCATCAATGAATGTGTCACACATTCGTGACTGCAAATACTCGGAAAAAGTAACAGTTTCCCCTAGCTTTATGTTGATGAAACACACAACTTATTTTACTGCACAGTGATATACAAGTTACCAGTATTACTCTGGGTGGCCAGGTTTCAATAAATGGCACCTGGAAATATTCCATAACAAAACCAACTTCTGTCATTACACTTAAATCCATGCTTCTAACCACTGTATGTTTCTTTATTAATGTGTCAGTATTTACAGATACAAAATATAAGAGGGACTTTATTGACAAATTTCCATGTTGAAAGAGAGAGAACATCCAGAAACTGTGCTGCTATAAACAGAATTGACAACTGTAATATTCAGGGTTTTTTAATGCTGCTAGCCATTTTTGCAATTTTGAGACCATTTTTTCTCCAATTTAATCTAATTTTTGTGATAAAATAAATCAAGGCAATATCTAATATATTATCTAATAATATCAGCATCTTTTTTGGGTTGTTTTCCATTTCTATCTCTTATGTTTAGGCCGAGTACAAAAAAATACAAGTTTAGCGTCCCATCCTGCTTCCATTTTTTAAGCGGCCCTCGCAGGACCCCCTACCGCATGGGCTGGCAATTATATATCCAGGATCGCGCATCCCGGGGTTCGCATGATTTTTACCTATTTTTAGATTAAACACTGATGCTACTTTTTCTTACGCTGCCCTTCCTGTGTAAAATTTCTAACAACGATTAACTTAAAAATTCCTTTTTGAAAAAAATCAAAAATTTAATTTTGTTATATTTTATAGGTATTGCGTGTGTACAGAGGTTGTGTATGACATGCTTACACAAACCATCAAAGATTAAAAAACAAGGTATTTCACATTTAACTTTGCACGCCGAGTTCCCCGAAACATACTCATTTCTTTTTCATGCCTCAATGTCAGAGCAAGTGCTACATTCACACCAAAGACAGATAAATCATCGGGTTGAAAACCAGTTAATCTAGTTTGTAGACCCGACTAAACATAGCTAAATCCTGGATGCCTTCTGACATTTCTGGTGCAATCCTGTGACTGAGCAGCAATATGTGGCGGTTAATCTAGTTGAGCTAATCACATCCTTGCTTGGTGAAGAAGAACTCACCGAATGCCACCATCTTTCCCTCAACACTTCAAACCTCGTTCTGTCATCAAGAACCTAGATTCTGCCGTGCAACCACATAAATAACACATTTGGCATGTGCGCTGCAGTGCCTAATTTAAACTGCTGTTTGTCGCATCAAAGTCGTTTTAAACCGTGAGAAATGTATATTGTTCATTTTTTGTGTCAAACTTGAATCGGCTGCGGAATAAGAATTTTGTTAAGTACACGCTCTCAAGAACTTTCCCAGCCCAATTATAATTGATCTGTAATTCCAAACTATTGTATATCTTCAAACCTACAGCAAAAGCTCAATGAGCTTATGTGGAGTATTTCACACAAATCAAAAAATTACAAAGAGATTTTACTAAATATACAATACATTTGGCATGCCAATGGCAAATTTGTACCCATTTTTGCATATCTCGCTTTCCCATTTATCTCAGTCAATGAACCTATTATATCAATCAAATTCTTACTTCAAAGCAGATTCGAAGTCTGCAACCAGTAATGTCAGTGTAGAAAGCCCCTAAAATGACTACTACTTTGTTTAATTTGACTTAGAATCCATTAAGAAACTAGAGACATTTTATAGAACTTTCATTTTGATTTATTTACTGCATGAAGGAACATATATATCAAATCGAGTTCCTTTCACCAACCCTGTATTGGTTCTGAAATGTACAAAACTGCAGACCTCCTCCATCTACCTGTTGTACACAACTATCAAAAACATAGTGGAATTTGGGTTACTAGCTTTTGTTATTCTAACCATTCATCCCTCTTCCAGATGACAAGTGGGACCATCGGCTTTTCTTCTGACGGATTTTAGACTTGGCATATTCCTCAGCAAGAGCGTATCGTCATGTTCAGGAAGCATTGAGCTAACAAAAGCCATCTAATGCCATAGGCTTTTGTTTGATCTTTTCAATAACTCTGCAAGTGGCTGGGTAACAGAAATATATACAAACAGTCTCTCCAGCCCCCGCGTAAAACCGCGTCTTGTTGCAAAAAATTAGCGGGACATTTGGAGCGCTGAATACCCATTTTAAAGCGTACATATCATCAACCAACACTGCATGATTTCATGACACGATTCCGACAGATTGCTGCCCTATAAGCCTACAAGGAATGGATTGCGAGTTTGCTGACAAATTGGGATGGCTTGGCCTCTAGGTATATGATAGACAAAACGCGGGAGTGGAAAAGTGAAAACTAACATAGATTCTATCTTGATCTCCCCTACCACATCCGTAGATTTTGGCCTGCCAAGTCCCATGCCCCTGGTTTGCACCATTGTTCAAGTTCTATACTAATGATTGTTTCTAATCTTAGGCTTTAGACCCAAAGAACCAACCCCATCAACCCCAATTTCTCTGAAAAAGAACATTACATTCAGCCTATCGGCAGCCTAGTTCTGATTCTAAGGTTTCTTGGACTACTATTTGCTATTTTGCTTCTGGAAATCACGCTTCACACTGCTACTTGGGAGGAGGTGGTGGTTCTGCTTTAACAATAACAAAGTTTGTTAATCACAACAAACAAATTAACCAAACTTTACCACATGCAAGCAAATAGGTGTTTTGTAAATAATGCCATCGGGTTTGATAATGCTAAAAATATACCAGCTGCTGTTTTAATAAAGCATACAAAATGTTATCTATGCGGAAATTGTACACTTCTTTTGTTATTTTTCAAAATCACAGTGCAGTTGTCCCATTGAGTTTTATGTCTGACTTTAATCCGCCTTAGAGGAGAAAAAAATTCTCGCTCACAAGGCGATTTCCAGAGCTTCCCTTTTTACTGCAATTGAATTTTACTATTCTATTTTTTTCAAAGTGATATTTTCACAAATTTGCATGGATTATATGCACAAGATTTTTATTTTGAAAACAATCAAGTGGAGTGTGATTTTAAAAAAATGTGAAAATATTTCTGACCCATAGGGCTTTATGGGTCAGAAAACAAATCTTGGCTTAGAATTAGAATCAGAAGAGCCTTTTGGCTTTTTTGTAGTATTTTCATAATTTGCAAGCATTAGAAGTGGCACGCGGTAGTTTTTGACCACCACCCATGCTCCAGGAGCAGGTCTCCCTCGCTAACCTCAAAAGGGCACTATTATTTTGTTTTCTTATCTTTTTGAACTTAGAATTTTTCCCTCTAACCTGAAAAAATAATGAAAATTTTATGTATTTTAAAAGAGGCAGTAGCGAGATTCGAACCTGAGACCACTGTATCATGAGGTCAGCTACCTAACCACAAGACCAGCGAGGATTGGTGTGCCAGATTTGCAATTCTAATCTTTGATAACATTTATGGAATAAATCGCTACTGCTATTGTGCTCAGCACTCAATATAATGAATAGCTCCGCTCTGGAATGGTTGCCACAACCTTTGCTCCAGGAGCATGAGTGGTGGTCAAAATCTCACACTTGCTTAGAAGTGCACAAACATACTTGACAGCAAATTCAAATGAGTACCAATAGCTGGTTTCTGGGCCACATAGGGTTTTATCACAGCTAGAAAGGTATTTCAAATGTAACATTTTTGCTTGAATTATTAAAGCAACAATGCTACATTTCTTATAACACCCCCCCCCCATCAATGACTAGTAGAGAAGTAGGCCTACTTCAAAATGCAGTTTACTGAATTGCCTGACATGATCTGTATTAGCCTGAAATGTTCTGGATTAGCAAAAATGCACCAATTAGCAAATATGAACCCATTATACCTACCCATGAATAAGCCTTGCACTACTAGACCTAAAGATAATTTGAGCCAATCATCAAAATAAACAACACCCAACACCCAAATGATAAAAATTCAACTGGCTCTAGTTGACTTTACACTGTCAAGACTAGCATGATGCAGACAATACAAATGAACAAACCCCACAGTAATTAGTCCATCATAGAATCAGAAAAAATTTCAGCTTTCACACATACGAACTGGAAACAAAGCCATATTTGGCATTGCCTGTCAAAATGGGCTCCTCAACCAACTGTGTTACCAACTAGAAATAGTTGAGTGAAGTCAACGAATATGGTGTTATAATTCAATGTGATGGTAAACCGTCTGAATAGTGCTAATGGAGGGCATCACTGCCTGCCTTGGTGTAGGCACCTCATTCAATGTCATCTTGGACGACTTACCATGTTACAGATTTTCCTCAGGAGACTTGATCAAGATGCTAGAGATGAAGTGATAGTGAGATGTTAGTATCATCCTCCAACATCAATCTGACATCTTTAACCTTTAAACTTTCCAAACCGATAAACCCGCAGTCAATCGCCAACTAATCAGGAATTAATTAGACGCAAGTTCGTCATGGGTGGGCTGACACTGTAAGTGCCATATTGTGTCAAACTTGGGTTCATAATCAAAGTTGTGATAATTTGTTCTGAGAATTATTTCAAATTGATCAAGATTGGGCAACTTTACTAAGTAGCATCATCACACCAATCGAAGATCTATCAAAAGGTAATTGGCCTACATAGATATACTACAGGTGAACTCGGAATCTCTCAACACAGTCACATTAACCTATTTTCATTATGGGGACATGGACTGATACCCTCGATATTACACCATTATCTGTTAAATCAAGTATTTCAGCATGATCTACTATTGCTATATTCTACTATATAAGTTTACTTGCAAACCCCTGGTGAATAGTCATCTGCGTTCTTATTTTGGTCATTACGATGCAGATCTGACCACTGGTACTGTCACTGACATCTTTGTTAACCTCTGTTAACAGCTGCTGATTTTCATATTATTCCCAATACATCCTAATACATGTGCTGCTTTGTCTATAGTAGATTCTGTAGAGGTTATAACATTATAGGTCAGTGGCTTTTGAGATGGCTTCCTAGATGGCACGATTTGGGAAGCCATCTCAAAAGCCACTGGCCTAAGACTTGGCTTGTTTAGACTCAGTCGAATGCATTTTTCAATTCTGAATATTGTCTTGAAAATGAAAAACGTGAAATTTTTGAGAAAAAAAATTGGACAAATTGAACTATAGTCACCCTTCAGGGCCAAAAGGTTAACCATGTTAACAATCACGCCTTTGATAGCAGAGGGACCCATCTTTTAGCAGTTTCAAGCATTGGTAGTGACCTCTGACCTTATGATGTGGTAAGTATTAACCCGAAATCAGATTGACCAAGCAGTTTCTGATTAACAGCATCAAATCCATCTGGTTGAAAGAGCCTTTCTGCCTTTCATATGTGTCTCCCTAATTCTGACTGGGTGTCCTGCAATTGGCCGTGACTTTTCCTGTTTACCTTTCCAAATTGCCCATTTACAGTCGTTCATCTCTGATGCAAGGTAATGCATTTTAAATAGAAGACAACAATGATTTCTGAACAATCAAATGCACAAAATTAGGTTTTTAAAACAATTTGATCTCATTTCTGTGCAAGAACAACATTATCCAAAAGTGATTTGTGACCAGAAACACCTTTGTTAGGAAAATCAAGAGGTAAACGATATAAATAGTGCCACATGTCGGAATCTTTCATCGTATAAAAAGCCAGTTGTCTCCAACTAAAGCGGTGATGACATCCATTTCGACCTCCTCTGTGGTTGTCACCTCATCTTCTACCAGGATTTGTCTCCCGAGTCCTCCTCCAGCGTTTTTCTCCTCAACGCATTCTCTCATCGCCCTTGACGTCTTCCCATTCTTGCCAGAAATACTGTGCACAAGTTTTTAATCATCAGACCACCCCACAGGCCTAGATGGAGGATTGAGGAAGAGGGGGCTAGAAGATGTATTACCTGACATTACAGCAAGGATTGCAGTATTCGAAAACTGCACTGACGCTAAATTCCATCCCCCGCGGTTGGGTAAGCTGACTGAGTATGCGATGAATGATACAGAAAATGAGAAGCCCCAAGACTTTGTACAGACATTGATTTGCATATATAAAGGTGACAAGAATATTACGATATTCTGGTCACAACCATGTAGGTCAAAATTTACACGACAGTGTGAGAAGCCAACATTATCTACAGAGTGAGTCATGTACAAACGTGTCTCTTTAATTATAAACAGTACCTATTTGTCTTGTTGAAGCCTAGCCTGAAGGCCTTCTTGCTGTAATCAAGTCAGGTAAATTACAGATTCTATAGGCATCCAAGATTCCTTAACACATTGAACATTGTTGCTATAGTTCATTCACAATTGATGACCATGACTTTGGCTGGACACTTTTGCAGCTACAGCCTCAAATCTGTGGCTATCTTTCAGTGAATGCATTGCAACACAGGTCAAACCTTACCTGGCAAAAAAGGATGCAGCTGCTGATGTTCCCGATGCTGTATTTATTGGTACAGCATTTGGAGGTCCTGATCGTGAAACAGGGGGTACTACTGGTCCGATTCCGGTAGCCATCACTAGTCTATCCGAAGGCATGTAGGCTAAACTCTGGGGTACGGTTGGTCGGCCAAGCGAGGAGAGGTCTGCCATGTTTCCCTTGCCTGCGGGTGGACTGTTGAAGCTGGCCTGTTGGATGAATAAGAAATGAGAAAAATTTGTTAGACGTCCATCAGACGTGAAGACACATTGAATCCACATCAGTACTTAAACTGCGGATTAGTTTGGCTCCCACCTCTCTAGTACTGGTCATCATTTGGAAAGCCGGATATCCAATGTCGAAACAGAGACCACCCGCTTCTTACATGGTGTTAAGTATTACAACACTAATTTATCCATCTTCATTGGCAGGTTGGTTGGAAAAGTCATTACGATATGCTATAATTTTTCAATAACAACAAAAGTGGCCTACATATAAGAGAAGTTCATCACCTGATAGTACCTAAAAAGTGTAAAATATAATATGCAGGAATGATCGATGAGGTAATAAAAAACCTAAAAAACATGATCCTTTACGCTGAATCATCAGCACACTCTCACACCAAAATTGCAAACTGTAACATAGATCGACTTTTCAGTCTAGCTTCACCCATGTACTCTTGAGGCACAGCTATTGCCTGATCCCGTGTATATATGCTATTGTCATTAGTAACATTAAACCCTCCATTTACCAGGAGAGCCTGCCGACAATGGGCACCGGCCCTAGTTCATCAGGAACATTAACCACACAGATCCTAAAATTCATTACTATCTCATACTCGACATTCATAAACCTTTTATGGGATAAACTCAATATTTGTCAAATGATGCTTTTTTTCATTGCTAGCGTTCATATCAAATTGGCATGAAAAATGTATCCATGGTGAATTTGAGTATGACAGGTCTTAAAATTTTGAGCTTAAGTTGATACAAGATTGGTGCATCCCAGTGGGCAATCGACGCTGGAACGTCGAAAAGACGTTGAGAGTTTTAGAAATTTACACACTATTTATGTCGAAAATGCAAATCGATTTGACGTCGTTCTTAAAACGTCGATTCAATTTGCATTTTCAACGTAAATTTATAAAAACCGTCGACCTGTTTTCAACATGCCAACGTCGTTTCGACGTCGCTCTAAACGACTATGCCCACTGGGATCATGCATCAATGAGTCTTGTCTTGTACAGAATTCCACAGGGTGCACGTGGAAATGCATTGGAGAAAGTTGCGTATCTTCCCACCTCTATCCCCAATCAATGTCCACCAAACACACATTTTAAATTGTTATAACTACGAAACTGTTACAACTACGAAAACTAATTCAATGCCTACAAATTATTTTCTACTTTCAACCAAAGGCAGTTTACACTATCCATGTGAATGGTTCATATTCTACATTACTGTCAAATACAATACCACTTCAACTTAAATATCACAAACCTAACAAAGTCATCAATCAAGGAACAAAACATACTGTAATAAATTATAATGCTACACTAATAAAGTGTTATTAATGACTAATAGAGATATGGTAAACACAAGCCCTATGCAGTAAACAAAATTTATGGAATGCCAAAGAGGACAGCTGTTTAGGGCATTACTTTGAATATAGATCAGCCCTATAATTATGATATGACAGTATTGGTATAACAATTAGGCTACACTTTACAATTTATAGTTTTGTCATACTTTTAACCCCAAGAGGTCTACCATCTTAGTTATGGAATCTCGGATTGGTTTATTACATGATTTAGCATGATATAACCTCTTGAGTAACCAATCAAAATAGACCTTCTATATCTGTACAAACCTTTTCTTACCATGTCTCTGATTGGCTACATACATTATATAACCATAGACGAACCCTATGCGGAACCAATCAAATTGGCCAGTAGATATCAGGAGGTTAAGTTATTTTTGAACTTGGATGTGGCAGGCCTGGGTTAGTTTCAGAAATGTTAGCATATATTAGGCACTAATTGCACGGCAATAATTCAACATGATTACTGTCAATATTACCATATTAAATCAAGCCAATGGGGGAAGTAATTTAGTGGGTAATAAAATATGAACTTTATATGGGGGAACCACTCAGCATAGCTTCATGGAGGAGGGGGAACCATTGTAAATCAAATGTTATTATCAAATTGTCTATCAACACCTCGGCCTGCTTCTTGGCAAACAATGAGGTAATTTTTCTCTTAAAGGGGGATGACTCGATTTAAGTCTATAAATTTTTCATCTTGATAAAATGGCCTTCACCCCAAAACCCCATCTGTAAAGTTTTGTACTGATATTTCAACCCATTCTGAAGTGAGAGCTAAAAGCGTGATTTTGTATTTCCCATAGAGTACTGTGTAAAATTAATATTGGTCGAACAAAATGGGGTATATTTTCGCTCATAACATCCGAACCAAACATCCTTTTGCCCTAAGATTTCACAGGGCAAATGAGAAAATAGTAGCTTTCTTCTGATACAAAAAATTTTAACCACTTCCGGTAAAGTCTGGGGTCCCTGGGGACGAGGCTACTAGCGATCGGACCTTTAATTTTCATATGAGAAGCACAATAGAAGATAGAATTGTAGGTTTTATCTCCTTTCAATTTTGCAACAAATGCTCATGTTATGGAGCAAGAAACTGATGAGTACAGCGCTAACATGGATAACATTCTGAAGCGCATTTGTTCTCAGGAGAAAGCAGACAACACGACTCTGACTCCTCCTGGAATTTTTGCTTTCTCAGGAATACGTGCATATGCAACTTTAAGTTAACCTCAACAAGATCTGTGGCAAAATCAATCTTCCTGTTCATCTATATTGGATGATCGACCTACGGCACCCATTAAATTAGGTCATTTATCTCTTTTATGCACTTTTAATTTATTTGGGTTTATAGTACATGAATGCAGCATCCAGTGAAGGAGGAAGAGAGAAAGAGAGAGAGAGAGAGAGGTATCATATATGGCCACGATCTACAGGACAGCGCCTATCATTGCAAACTAATAACTCATACCAATTTAACACCTTTCATAATGTCATTTCCAGCATATATATCTTAACACTACACTAGCTGACTCAGGTTTATGCCCAATCAGTTTCAAAAAGTGTTTTATTTCTTGCTTTTCAAGCGTATCATTTTAAATAACTGTAAGATAAAAACTATGTTGTTTTTTTTTTCTATGGAATGCATCTTTGAATGCTGATGACGCACGGTCGTCACGGTGTAAGTCTACAGTTGATTTTCGGATAGCCCAGGTACTGTAAGAACTCAAGGGTTACATGCCAACAGTAATAATGATGATTGATGATGCGTAGAGAAAGAAAATATTTCAAGTTCATTTATGGAATCATGATCAATTATAGTACTGCAACCTTTTTGCAAATGACACAAACTATACCATGAACTAGTCATGGTCGCAAGCAGTTCAATGCAGAAAATTAAGCCTGTTTTTGTTTACTTTTGAATGGTGCAAAAAATACAGGAGGAATCTTTTTCATTTTGGTGCAAAATTAAGAAAAAAAGTGATCACTAGTAGGAATGGCAGTGTATATTTTTGTTTTGACACACTGTCACCCTTCAATGTTTATTTTTTATTTTTTTTTTGCAAATTTGTGGTGTCACCTAAAGACCCCTATTTTAACAAATTTTTTGCCATTTATCTAAATAAAAATTCCTTTAAAAAGGAAAGGGGCGCCCCAAGGAGTGAGTCTTGTTTGGGTTGTTCTATGTGGTTGGGAAATACTTTTGTAAGAAAGAAACGGTAGACACAATATCAGATTGAATTCGCGAAGTTTTTTTTTTTTTTTTTTTTTTTTGGATAGCCCAGGTACTGTAAGAACTCAAGGGTTACATGCCAACAGTAATAATGATGATTGATGATGCGTAGAGAAGAAAATATTTCAAGTTCATTTATGGAATCATGATCAATTATAGTACTGCAACCTTTTTGCAAATGACACAAACTATACCATGAACTAGTCATGGTCGCAAGCAGTTCAATGCAGAAAATTAAGCCTGTTTTTGTTTACTTTTGAATGGTGCAAAAAATACAGGAGGAATCTTTTTCATTTTGGTGCAAAATTAAGAAAAAAAGTGATCACTAGTAGGAATGGCAGTGTATATTTTTGTTTTGACACACTGTCACCCTTCAATGTTTATTTTTTATTTTTTTTTGCAAATTTGTGGTGTCACCTAAAGACCCCTATTTTAACAAATTTTTTGCCATTTATCTAAAAAAGATCCCCACTTTGGAAAAACAAGAATTACATGGTCTGTATTTAAGGTGCCCCGATTAGCTTGTTAATAATAAAATAATTTTAATGCACAGGCTTTTATAAAGGCAAGATCACAATGTTGTTGCCTATTTACGCTGCCATCAGGAATCGTCACAATCACTATGCTTCACTTAGACTAAGTGCACAAGCACTTGGATTGTAATGTTCCCCATAAACAGCTACCTGAATGTTGCTTGGGCCGATGAGACAATTCGCAAGTGATGTAAAGTACCTTGCCCAAGTGCACAACTCATAAGCCACAGCGGGGCTTGAACCCGCAAACTTTAGATCATGAGTCTGCAGTCATATCAACTGAACTAAATGTGCCACCACATGTATTAGTATTCAACAGTAATAGTATTCATTAGTATTCAATAACATTTTTTTTATAAATAGGATTCCTATAGGCGGCAAGTGCCTTTGAGATCAGGCCCAAATTGATTCATTTTTTTTTTTTTTTTTTTTTTGGAACATCCGCTATGTAACATATATCGTGATGTAACGTAGAAATCCCCAATTTGGCTACAGTTTCCTACGGCGGTCCGGAAAGTGTGTAGTCTGTGTCACAGACTGCGAAAGATATTATATTAATACTACCGTTATCTCTTGAAAACGAAGGGGTTCTATGGAGATTTTTGCATCAGAGGGTCCGTTACTATGTTTTGTTTTGAATATGTATCGTAATTGGGTCTGAACCTATAGAACCTAGCGAGAAAATTGAACGTTTTTGTCGGGTACTTCGGTGCTCGCAAACACGGAAAAGTAAGGCACGCAATCGCTACGGGCCGCATCCCTTGTACTTACCGGACCGCCGGAACAGTTTCCAAAGCCAAGCTAATAGGTGCGCCCGTAGGCGCCCCTAAAAAGATCCCCACTTTGGAAAAACAAGAATTACATGGTCTGTATTTAAGGTGCCCCGATTAGCTTGTTAATAATAAAATAATTTTAATGCACAGGCTTTTATAAAGGCAAGATCACAATGTTGTTGCCTATTGCTATTACGCTGCCATCAGGAAATCGTCACAATCACTATGCTTCACTTAGACTAAGTGCACAAGCACTTGGATTGTAATGTTCCCCATAAACAGCTACCTGAATATTGCTTGGGCCGATGAGACAATTCGCAAGTGATGTAAAGTACCTTGCCCAAGTGCACAACTCATAAGCCACAGCGGGGCTTGAACCCGCAAACTTTAGATCATGAGTCTGCAGTCATATCAACTGAACTAAATGTGCCACCACATGTATTAATATTCAATAGTAATAGTATTCATTAGTATTCAATAACATTTTTTTTATAAATAGGATTCCTATAGGCGGCAAGTGCCTTTGAGATCAGGCCCAAATTGATTCATTTCTAAACTCAAAACCCACTGAGGCACTTCCCCACATTACTTGGTAAGCATATGCAGCAAAACATTTTAAAGGTGCAACAAGAGATTTCAAGTCATCCAGATTTTCTGTGATACGAACTGTTTCATTTAGATTAGACACTCAATAGATTGCCTACCTTTTAGTATTTGGCTACAAAAATAACTTAAAATGAAAACAAAAGGTGATTTGTATATACTTATATTATTTCAATAGAAAAACACAGGCTGAATTTCCTATTTGCTCCTATTGGAAATTAGAAATTTCACAATTTTTGTACCAAAGAAACAGTTTTTGGGACATCTGTTATTTGAAATCTCTCCTTGCACCTTTAAAGTGGGGGGGGGGGGCACCTGAGCTGATATTTGGTTTTTTTTAGTTATCTCTATGCCTCTCAATATACTTTGTTTACTTCAAAAAGGGGCCACATTCCCCCTAACCAGTCTGCTGTTCCTGATGGTAAGAAGAAAGTAGTCACACTCAAGCCTATGGGGGATGGTCTTACAACACAGGAAAAGATGGATAAAATACAACGGACGATGTGAGACAGAAAGGAAACAGAGAAATTAATACAAATCAGATACCTTGACTATCGAGGGTGTGGTGATGGAAGTGAACTGCCAATCTCTGCTCCTGACCCAATCGCAACGGGCCACTATTTCCCTTTCACACTGAATGCGTAACACCAATGTGTGCAAAATTGTCTTGTAATAAGATTTAGTTCATGATTGCACCTGACAGGTATTATCATGATAACGCAATGAGAACCTTTATTGGGGATTTCCACCGTGGAAATCCGCGCCGCATGACAAAAGCGATGGTGATTGATAAACAGATTACTGTATTGTCTCTACCAATTGTGTGAAAAGGGCACTGAACAATAAGAATTGAATTTCAACTCTATTGGTCCTAGACACTAAAAACAAAAGCTCTACAAACTTAACGAAAAACCTGAAGTCATTGACATTACCTACCTTTCCTGTCTACTTGCCTAACATTTTGCACTCCAGACAGCCGTATTTAGGTCCTGTTTTTCTCATGACAACCTTAGCAAATAAACTACTGAAACTAAAACTTGATGCAATCCATTAGTCTTCTATGAATCACAACAAAAATCAGGCAAAAAATTTGTTTATCATTTTTTAAGTGATATAGGGCAACATTAGTCATTTTCATGCTCCAGATAAATGACAATTCACCAGTGTGTAATGAAAAGCATCTCAAAAGATTTCTACTCCCCACACCAATCAAAATTTTTTGTTTGTCTTTTTTTGTGTAAATACTTGAATCCCAATCACAGACTGTCTGCAACATGCAACACTCCACCAGTAGTCCATAACGATCTTTGTGTCCATCCATCTTGTGCCTATTCAAATCAATTTAACCATATCCATGGAGTGTACTCGCTGTTGAAGTCAGTATGAATGCCGCTGATATGCATCTTGATTTCTCCAAGTAATATGCACAACACACCAATCAATTACAACAAAGCACCGGGCGATGACCTCAAACCCCTCGACAAACCTGGGATCGGCACAGGTGACTGTGGGAAAGTCACAAGTACAATAGTTGCCTTTTGTTACAATTGTTTTAATGCAGGCAAACACGACCGATTTAGGTCAGTGGTTCTTGACAAGGACCTCTGTGTAAGACTCAGACATGAGGAGTTTGAAACCAATCCCATAATGCATTATGATTAGGATATTGTATCTTGATTAAGTCACATGACCTTGTATAGAGCCTACTGCGGACTTGTCGGTGTCCCAAATTCATAGTTAAAATGTCCGGATGACGTCACACCAATGCAAGTATGCTAAACGCATGCGTCTCAAATTCAAAATGGCGATATTTCTATCAGGCAGATGGCATCTTTTTGACCAAAAATTTCACCTATTGCCATCAATTTTGGCATGGAACCCTCATTTAATTTTATTCAGTTCATATTTCTCTGCATTTTTATATCATTCATTTCATGTGAAATGTTATCTTTGCGTAGTTGAAAGTACTTGTTCACCTTCAGTTTCCAAATTTACGAATCTAACCCGTTGATACCCATGCGTACTTGCGTTGTGTGATGTCTCGGGACATTGTTACAATGAATTCTGGGAAACACGATAAGGTCATTCATTTCCCACTCGATTTTTTTTTAAAAATATGAATTTGTTCTCTTTCTAGTGCAGAAAATATTATACTTATGATTTCTTACTTGATCTTCGAATAGCTTTGTGCTTCTTATATAAGCATTGATGTGTGTATAGGTCCAATGCATCATGGGAATAGTTAAAACCACCCTCTGCCTCATATCATTTTTAAGAGCTACCTTATTTTATGCAACTGACTCAATGTGTATGGCACTCCATCAGTTCTACCACCCATTTGATGATTAACCTCAATGTTAAACACAGGAGCTTTTGTAGATGCTACATTCTGGCTTTGCTTGATACCATACCGATCACAGACAAAGAACATTGAGGATAAAAAGAGACCGTTTTATGCTCTATGGCCTATAGCAAAAAATCCCCAATAAATTCTTTTAGCCTTACCTGAATGTAACAGTTCACAAACGGCCTGGCAGTGAACCCCGTGGGAACACTGTAGCCATCATCCCCGACTCATCCCCCCGGTCATGGCCCGAATTTCACTCAATTTTGTCGCCGACATCTGGTTATGTTTTCAAGTTCAGTCAACTGGGGAGAGGGGGTTTTACGGATTTACTTTGGGGTCTCGAATGTGGGATAATGCCCCCGAGTCTGAACCACTCAATAGCTTGGCACGCATCATCATAATCGTCCAGATTTGTTAAATCCGAGTTGGTTTATCTCCAAAGACCTGTAAACATTTCTTGAATTCAATTATATTCATGTCTTTTCAAATCCATCATCATGCTCTTTGTGCAAAGAAACATGTAGGCCCTATTTGACATTTGTGGAAAGTGGAGCACATGGTTTCATCTCAGATACACATGCAATTCATTTTGTACAGTGCTCGCCAATTTTCTTTGTCAAAAGTAAATCCCTCCCCAGTACCCAATTCTAAAAATGACTTCGTCGTGGAGAAATGGCAGTCAGAAATTTACGTTTGCTCGTGCATTCACGTCATCATCAAAGAGAACATATAGGCAACTTCATAAAGTCATACTATGAAGTCAGAGCAAAACAAACTAACCTTTCTTTGAGATATTCAGGTTCCAAGTTCAAATGAGTTCCCTGCTAACAAATTCTCCTAATTTCTCTGGTCCCAAAGGATGTAACAGTTACTAAAACATGGGGTATAAAATTGCCATTGCAAGATTTAATCTGTCAGCATTTGTGCAATTTCTCTTTGTTTTGGTCGCAAAATACTTTACAAATTGACAGAATATTAAACCAACCACCATAATGATATCAGCACATGGACGCTCTCATCTGATTTGATCAGAATAGCATGCTTCAGATGGGGTAGAAAAAAAGTCGCAGCAATCACAGGTTTAAATTGCACACACAGACCGAACTTCAAACTGATGACTGCAAAGTTGGCCAATATGAGTTTTGCTGTCGGGACGGAGGCTTTGATCTGGACACCCAGGCAAAACTGAAGCTGACAGGAGACAATAAACTTCATCATGGCTGGAATGGCTAGCATAACCTGAGATAATTACACCCCCAAATCACAAAGTGTAGAAAATTAGTCAAACTAGAAAGTAGGTTTCCAGAAAGGAAGCCATTTGTAAATTGGCAACATTCAATACCCTAGTGTGCATGGGTTTTCTAAATAGAAATTGGTGGTTCTTAAATGCGTACCTCCTTGGTAACAAGGCCTGTTGTAGACAATTACAGATGAATGATGTGAACCCAAAAAGAACCGTGAACCCTGAAGAACCACCGGAACCCAACCCGCCCAAATACTAGGTACAGGTATATTGGCGGGGGACTACGGGATCTATTTAATTACGTCTTTCACTGACTGGCATAAAAAATTTAAACAGTTTGGGTGTGTTAAAATATATTATAAAGGTGGGAGGGGAAAGGAGCAATGCAGCCGGCATTTTGGTTGTGTGCATCCTTGCATAAACTACAGAGCGTTGGGAGTTAATATGTGGACATCAATGCTGCACTAAACCAAACACTATATGTCATTTACGACGTTGGAAATTGGTAAAAAATTACCATTTCCCAGCATTTCTGTCTTTTTATGTCCAACAAAACTTAACTTATGTGCCACAAACAATGTTTCAAGGCCATTTTATGTTTTAAATGTACATTTTAAACCATTGGTGAAAGAAGTTTCTTTACACAAAATGAACTTCCTAAATTTCGATTAAATCATACTGTGTTAATTCAATAATAGGAAAGAGTCTGGCCTACATGGCGTAACCAGACCCCTTGGCAACAATAATACCTCTTCTTTTGTTCCAGCTAGTGAAAATAATCACGCAGAAAAAATTAAATAAAGAATTTTAATGACCTTTAATAATTGTGACGTTTTCACGCCTGATTGAGACTAACATTAGACCCCGGCATGCTAGGAGTTCGGCATATCACAATAGGGGAAGATACTTGGTGCTGTGTAGTAACTCTGTCTTGTGTGGTGGTCGGTTACAAGAAGGGGGCTTGCGTGCCATTCAATGAAAAATCGATATCAGACACAGACCCATGATATGAATTCCTGACAGATACTATGAATAGGGCCGTAGTATCGACAATCTATTCACAGCTCGCGTGCAGCTGACACACACTAACATAGCTGATCAACGACAACGTTTCTCTGATTGTAAATTTTGGCAAAGTTGTATCACAAAATTCACACCATGGCGACGTCACGTCCAGCTTGTCTCGTCTATAATGAACAATAATTAATGGAGCATATGATTAACCGTGCATTAAAAGCACTAGAGAGTCATTAATGATTTTTTTAAGCGGGCCAAAAGGGCTATAAATTGGGGAAATGCTCGCACAGTTTTCGCCACGTGGGTCTCTAAGGCTAAGAAGGATAAACATGACATAGATACTCAAGCACTAGATGTCCCATTTTTTTCCTTGACAGACCCCCCTTGAGTCTATTCCCGCTTTACCCACACAGTTCACCAGATATCTCCCTTCATAACCCAGGTGTATTACAAGAATAAATACCCCCTTACGATAACTTTATGTACAACATTATTTGAATTTACCTCCCCCACTTCCAGCTGTTGCACCATATTTTATAGATTATCATGCATTCGTTTCCCTTCTGTGGAAAGTACATGCATGATGTATCTTGTATTTACACTGGACCCATTCAGACTACAGTGTTTATAGCGCCGTCATAATTCCTTTATGAAATGCGGCAGCTACCATACGTGCGCGGAAGTTGCTGAATGTAACACACAGACGATGTATGTCCTTACGCGTTGTAGGTCTCTTGTCTGGCGGGAAGCCGGCGTAGTCTTGATGCAGAGAAAAGGAATCTATGACGGATGAGTATAGCCAAGGAGTAATTAGTTGTGAGAGAGGTGAGCAGCAGTGGAAATTTTAAAAAGGTGGGGAGGGGGGATTAGGGAGAAAAGAGATTTTCTGTTGCAAATTCAGGAAAATTTGCTAATATATGAAATTATTTTTAAAAATTGAAAGAATTTGCCCCCAAATGAAAACTTAGGCACCTTTTTTGCTGCATGTTACAAATTAAAGGCGGGAGGGAATATGTCGGACCCAAGTCATGTACAGTGGGTTTTAAACCACAAATTCAAAACAGTGCAAAAGTGTTTGGTCAATGCAAAAAATCTCAACTATACTGCGCATTGGTTACATCAATTTTTCGCACCTATTACCTCATCCACCTCAAAGATGGAGTGAACGTCATTGCTTTCCCTAGCTTTTCCCGACCTATTGGCACATTTTGTGCCATAGTCTCTGGGTCCCAAAATTGGGAATATTTTATTTTGGGTGGCGAGGGGGGTGGAGGTAACAAACTTGCTCTATGCCAAAAAGGGTATATGAAAAAACCATTCGTGATTGAAAAGTAAAATTTATTCATATATCAGGCACGATAGATAGCGTAGGCTATATGTGCACAGGCCTTTTACTAGGCAGTGCAGCACCCAACTAAGGCATGGGGAAAATGGACCATCGAGCCTTGCCACCCTGTGAAAAAATATAAAAGTTGCTAAATTTGCCATTAATTCAATTTTCACCCTTAGAACCTTCCCCACCCCCACCCGAAAGAAAAGTTCGAACTGTCATTGCATCCCAGTCATCTTTTTCACAGTTGAAGAAAAAAAGAAACCCCTGTATACCCAGTGAGTGCTCTAAGATTATTTCCAAAACTTGTTGTCTTATCATTCATTGTTCATACAGTTTTTTTTCACTTACCGAGAGACAAATATACACACAAAAATTTCTAACTAATATCAGCTCTGATTCTCTAAACCATATCTAAGGGTTATGGGACTTGATTAGAAACTGGGTATTAAGCCCAGTGAAGATGAGGGAGTTAGTTAGGCTTGTAGACAGATGAAATCGACAGGAACAGATGTATTGTAATCTCAAAAAAACCCACAACAAAATTGAACTTCCTGCATTGTAGATTACTGCCTGTCATTCAGAACAGAATGAGCCTAGCCTGAGATGCTAAGAACCTGAGCGGAAAAGCTGAACAAGGCTCGCGCTCCTCTTAAGCCTCAAGTGAATGCTGTAGAAAAAGACCGAGTACCTAGCGTTTTCCTTTCAATGTTTCTAAAGTCTCTGTTCCCCCATTTTGAATCCTTTTTTCCTGCTGCGTCAGGAACGGTGATTTCACTCAACCGCTTTCCCAATGAAACTACACCCCCACCCACGAAAATGGAAATGTTGAAAAGCTGTGGGAGCCAAAAATGCCTGTTGTTTTCCTGTTCGGCGTTCTTACAAAACAGCCCTTGCAATATGTCACTGCAGCAAAAGTGTTTAAAATGTAATACAGCCCGGAGTACATACATTGTTTGTCTGAAAAAGCAACAAACTAATATTCCCATCCCCACCCTCTTACACGTCGCCCTCGTCCAGATTCCCAAGTGTTACACTATTAGATTTATCTGGATGAGAAGGCCCGCAGGAGCAGCATCAAAGTTCCTATTCGTATGGACTGCATGACAGCCGATTATATCCACCTTACCACTTAAAGACACCCTTCCCGATCAAATTTCTCTGGGACATTTTGCGAAGAAAAATTTGAGTCTGGATCTGAATAGTTGCGAGGATGCACTTATGTCAATATTTAAGGCCCCGAGTCTGTCAACATACTTCTAATCCTATCCCTCTTCTGACACTTGGATAGTCTGAACGCCCGGCTAAAAATGCTACTCTACGGTCATGTGAGTAGCTTCCGTTGGGAGGCTGGTGAGCATATTTAAATGTGATGTAACTTGAAGAACTTAAGTATGACAGATGAGTGGGGGATTGTGTCCTTGCTTTAATGTGACACTTAAGCCAAGATACCTTGGGAGGTGGCCAGGGCAAAGGCAGGGTAAGCGCTAGGTCAAAATTAATTGTATAACAAGTTTGAAAACATGATGGCACTTTACGTCTCCTCTTCTAAATTCACTTCTGACATTTGGTATGAAATTTGTTACTGATATTTTGCTAAGAGGGATGGATACAGGTCTGCTGATCCAAATTGTCAGGTTTCATTTCAAAGCCTTTTGTCACATGCATCCTGAACAGATTTACCCAAGAGGGCGAGGCTCCAATTTAAAAAAGGGGTAAATTTATTCCAAATGAACCACTTAAAAGGAGCACGGTGAGTTCTCCTACCATGCGTCATCCATCAAACTGAAAATTTAAGTTAAAAGCCTCTTAATATAAGACTCAATTTCACATGTTTAATTTGGTTTAATTAAAAATTTGGTTTGGTTTTCTTTAGAAGAAAAAAGATTTCATGTGGATACCCATATTACTTCCGTTACACTTAAAAGCCGTTACGGTGCGTACAGATGAAATTGTAAAATATTTTTTGAAATTTGCAGGAGTAGCTTAGGAGAGAAAAGGCTAAGGTCTGCAGATTTTTTTCCAAGGAAAGAATGACAGAAAAGACAGGAAACTATGGTGTGTTAAAGGCTTGACTCGGAGATTTGAAATCTACATGGTTTGCATATTAATTAAAAATAGTCAACTAGAACAAATGATATTCACCAAAAAGCACATGCCCTTCCAAAGTTTGAGTGAATCGGATTTTGTTTTTGATACAGTAAACCTTTATGTATAGCATAAACATTGCACTGGATACGGTGTATAAAAAAATGCCAGATCGGCATTTTATAAACATTGTGATTTCTATATCGACTCAGATTTTGCTTAGACATTTCACACAGTAAACTCGTTTATTCCGACAAGCATTATGTATATGCAAAAAAAACACGGATTGATGTTGAAAACTGAGGGCACCCTCCTTGGGAAATCTCTGTGTCAGCCTGTAAAACAAATATAGCTCTGCCAAGACTTGCCTAGAAACAAGCAGAATCTCCTATACGTGATGACAGCAAAATACTTAAAAGTATACAAAATGACTTTTATCATCCTCTTCAGATGTGACATATTTTTAGTAGATTCTATGCATTCGTTCCTTTCTGTGAAAGTACATGCATGATAGATACTCTTTTTCATTTACACTGGACCCATTCAGACCCAGTGTTATAGAGTCGCCGTCATCATTCCTTTTCTAAATGGGCATCTACATACGTGTGCGAAGTTGCTGCCTGTAACACACAGACTTTGTATTTCCTTTACGCGTTGTCATGGTTTCTGTCTGGCGGGAATGCCGCGTAGTCTGATGCAGAGAAAAGGAATTATGACGAAGAGTATAGGCATGATTAATTAGTTTGAGCAGAGGTGGTCACAGTGGAACTTTAAAAATGTGGGGAGGGTATTATGGGAAGAAAGATATTTCTCTTTTGCAAATTCAGAACTTATGGCCAAATGAATTATTTTTAAAAATTGAAAAATTTTGCCCCCAAGTGAAAACTTCAGGCACCTTTTTTGCTGCATGTTTTAACAAATACAATGCGGGAATATTTCTGACCCAATCCATGTCCAGTGGGTTCAAACAAATTCAAAACAGTGCAAAAGTGTTGAACCATAAAAATTGTCACTATACTGCGCATGGTAACATCATTTTCGCCACCTATACCTCCATCCATCCTCAAATATGGAGTGACGTCATTGCTTTTCCTAGCTCTGTTCAAGACCTAATGTGCACATTTTTTTTTGTCCATAGGCTCTGTTCCCCAACTTTGGGATATTTTGGGTGGCGAGGGGGGTGGGGAGGAGGTACACACTTGCTCTATGCCAATGGTTGAAAAAACCCATTCTTGATGAAAGTAATACATTATCTTCATCTATCAGCTCAGATAAGAGAGGCTATATGTCACAGCCCTTTACTACTAGTCATGGCAGCACCAACTAAGGCATGGGGAAAATGTCCCCATCTAGCCTTTCCACCACCCCCTGGTGAAAAAATATAAAAGTTGCTAAATTTGCATTCATTCATAATTTTCCACCCTTAGAACCTTCCCCACCCCCCCCCAGAAGAAAATTTTCTTCTGACCCCTGTCCATGTCCAAATCCCCAGTCATCTTTTTCACAGCTTGAGGAAGAAACCCCCTTTAGATAACCCAGTGAGGCCTAAGATTATTTCCCAAAACTTGTTGTCTTATTCATTCCTTGTTCATACAGTTTTTTTCACTATCCATAGAGAAAATATACAACACAAATTCAACAAATTCAGCCTGAGGATTCCTTAAAACCTATCTAATGGGTTATTGGCCTTGATAGAAACTGGGTTTAAGCCCAAGTTGGAAGTATGAGGGAGTTTACTCTTGGTGAGAAGATGAAATCGACAGGTACAACATACCTGTATTGTAATCTCAAAAACCCACAACAAAATTTGAAACTGTCTGCATTGTCGAGACTGCCGTTTCATATACAGATGCATGCCTGCCTTGAGAATGCTAAGAACCTGTAGCGTAAAAGCTGACTCAAGGATCGCGCCCTCTTAAGCCTTCAAGTAAATGCTGCGTAGAAAAAGACAGAGTACCCTAGACTTTCTTTCAAATGTTCCAAAGTCTCTGTTCCCCCATTTGAATTCCCTTTTTTCCTGCTGCTGCGTTCAGACATTTTCACTCAAAACCAAACCGCTTTCCCAAATGAAACTACAAACCCCCCCCACGCACGAAAATGGAAAATTTGAAAAAGCTGTCGGGAGCCAAAAATGCCCTGTTTGTTTTCTTTTCGCTTTCTTCACAAAAACGCCCTTGCAATATGTCACTGCAGAAAAGTGGTTTAAATGTAATACCGCCCGGATTACATACATTGTTTGTCTGAAAAAGCAACAAACTAATATTCCCATCCCCACCCTCTTACACGTCGCCCTCGTCCAGATTCCCAAGTGTTACACTATTAGATTTATCTGGATGAGAAGGCCCGCAGGAGCAGCATCAAAGTTCCTATTCGTATGGACTGCATGACAGCCGATTATATCCACCTTACCACTTAAAGACACCCTTCCCGATCAAATTTCTCTGGGACATTTTGCGAAGAAAAATTTGAGTCTGGATCTGAATAGTTGCGAGGATGCACTTATGTCAATATTTAAGGCCCCGAGTCTGTCAACATACTTCTAATCCTATCCCTCTTCTGACACTTGGATAGTCTGAACGCCCGGCTAAAAATGCTACTCTACGGTCATGTGAGTAGCTTCCGTTGGGAGGCTGGTGAGCATATTTAAATGTGATGTAACTTGAAGAACTTAAGTATGACAGATGAGTGGGGGATTGTGTCCTTGCTTTAATGTGACACTTAAGCCAAGATACCTTGGGAGGTGGCCAGGGCAAAGGCAGGTAAGCGCTAGGTCAAAATTAATTGTATAACAAGTTTGAAAACATGATGGCACTTTACGTCTCCTCTTCTAAATTCACTTCTGACATTTGGTATGAAATTTGTTACTGATATTTTGCTAAGAGGGATGGATACAGGTCTGCTGATCCAAATTGTCAGGTTTCATTTCAAAGCCTTTTGTCACATGCATCCTGAACAGATTTACCCAAGAGGGCGAGGCTCCAATTTAAAAAAGGGGTAAATTTATTCCAAATGAACCACTTAAAAGGAGCACGGTGAGTTCTCCTACCATGCGTCATCCATCAAACTGAAAATTTAAGTTAAAAGCCTCTTAATATAAGACTCAATTTCACATGTTTAATTTGGTTTAATTAAAAATTTGGTTTGGTTTTCTTTAAAGAAAAAAGATTTCATGTGGATACCCATATTACTTCCGTTACACTTAAAAGCCGTTACGGTGCGTACAGATGAAATTGTAAAATTTTTTGAAATTTGCAGGAGTAGCTTAGGAGAGAAAAGGCTAAGGTCTGCAGATTTTTTTCCAAGGAAAGAATGACAGAAAAGACAGGAAACTATGGTGTGTTAAAGGCTTGACTCGGAGATTTTGAAATCTACATGGTTTGCATATTAATTAAAAATAGTCAACTAGAACAAATGATATTCACCAAAAAGCACATGCCCTTCCAAAGTTTGAGTGAATCGGATTTTGTTTTTGATACAGTAAACCTTTATGTATAGCATAAACATTGCACTGGATACGGTGTATAAAAAAATGCCAGATCGGCATTTTATAAACATTGTGATTTTCTATATCGACTCAGATTTTGCTTAGACATTTCACACAGTAAACTCGTTTATTCCGACAAGCATTATGTATATGCAAAAAAAACACGGATTGATGTTGAAAACTGAGGGCACCCTCCTTGGGAAATCTCTGTGTCAGCCTGTAAAAATTTAAATCGCATCCAAATGCAGAGCATTAATTGGGTCTGTATGGACACCAAATTCAATAGTTAAATGAAATATCAGTAACTATTAGTAAAGGTGAATATAAAAATTAGGGACGCGGTCCCAAATAGGTGCCGATTATGTAGTCAAAGAATAGGTGTAGAGCAATGTGATGACCTAAGTGATCATCTGAATAACCTTTGACCGCCATCTGGTACCCCCCCATAATCCCCTTGTCTCAATGTACAAGCCATACCAACTGGCCCTCCTATATTTGAACTTGGTCCATCACTGCACAAAAAGCTAGATTTTACCCGAAGGGTATACGACATGCAAAAGATATAATGACCCTAAGGGACCCATGTGAAGACCTTGCCTAATCTGGTACCCCACATAAGACCCTCATCTCAAAGTACAGCACACCACGTGAAAAATCACTTGATCCATCACTATTTAACCCAAAGGGTATACAATAGTTTGACCCCAAACGTCACAGACACACAACGACACACCACACACACACGTCACCAACTAATACATCCTGCAATAAAGCCTCTTTCTAATAAACATCAGACAACCCTAAAAAGTTACAATTCCCAACTCATACAGTGAGCCTTTAAGATCATGTAAACAACTTGGTATGTTATCTCCTCCGTCAGGTGTCCAAATATTGAATTCAGTGCCGTCATCACTTTTCACCACATCAAAACAGTTTACACCAAACATGTTTCACTTGCACGAAGCGCGTATGTAAAGTTATCCAACATCCCAAGCCAATGGGTAATGCACAATTAATATAATCTTGAAATCCATCGCCAAAACTTCATCAAATATCATGGGTTAGATAAGCACATTCTTATGCTTCGGGGGCGTAATACTATTGCACTACACCACGATATAAACATAATATCCTATATGCTTGCCCAGGACTAATCCTTGGGGGCGGAACACTCGCAACCAGCTTAGTTGCGCCAAGAACATTGTGATGAGAGAGGGAGGACTTTTACAAGCTGTTCGTTAAAAAATTTATATGCTTACAATGATCATTGATTGCCAAGTAAAAATCAAACTTGGCTTCAATTTCATCCGAAATTTGTTGATATAGATTTCCCAGAAACTTTCTTTACCTTCCAAGAATGTGAAATTATAAGATAAACCTTGGGGAAAGATGTGAAAAATCAAATTGAAATTTAGCCTGCACTGGGAAACTAGTCTTGTGGTAATCAAAAGTACAGATTACTTAGGGGTGTTGGACTAGCAATTAAACATGGTTGAGGCACAAAGTCTGCAGCACAAACATGAATAAACATTAAATCAATCATTTTATGCATTATGTAATATGGATTCCTGTCTCAAAATTTTGTTAGGACTCTGTCTTTACATGTATATTTTTTCTCAAAGATCTCTGATTTGGATTTCCATAAATAACATTTTCTAGCAATACTACTCTCTACACAAAAATAGATTACAATAACATTGGCACAATGGGGGTTACTTATCCGCTCTGAAATCCCATGAATGCAAATATCCTGAAAATCACCTCCAATAAAAATTGGTTTTATAGATTGCATAATCATGCAATAACATGTTGAAATTGCAATCACCAAGCTACCGAGTATGAAATCATAAGCAAGCCTAATATAAAACCCTAAAACGTAAGACAAATGATGATTACTATAATAAGATTGATCGGGGCACAGTACTAATAAGCAGTGGTACACAGATGCAATACAAATAATTATACTTGGTCGAGGTGTCATGTCACATAAAAAACTAATCAATAATATGCGAATGGCATTATATGCAATACTACACAAGCATATATTCATTATCCATATAGTTCTTTGAAATGATGATTTCTTTTTTTATTCATTAGAGGACCTTAAGAGCAAGCCTGACAAGCGGGAGAGATATGCTGTATGAAAAAATTCATTCTGCATTTTCCTTGCCTACACTCAGATCTTCAGCAAGAAAATAATACAACAATCAGTAAATATATTACTGGTAGAATTACGTGTGTCACCATTTTTAATCATCGGATGGCTATACCAATACACCAGACCACAACTCTCCTTTTCTTTGGGAAGAACAAATAAATCAGGAAAAATGAAAGACGAAAATATAAAGACAGGTGTGTCATCTTGACGTCCCCATTGGACGATAATTTGGAAGAGTGGATTACAACAACAGTTATACGCGTACCTGCTGAGATAATTTAACCACACGATAATGTTAATTATGATATGATCACAACAAGCTTAATATTAGATTGGAAAGTTTGGTAAGTTTTTGTAAGTTCTACAAATCAAACAAGCGTCAATGTTACAATACAGTGTTGATATTATTGTCTACAATCCGGAAAATCCATTTGGTTTAAGTGCGTGATTTGCCAAATATATACCAGTAAAAACACAGAAGTCTCTGATTGTTATGAGCACCAAATGATCAGTCAACCTCATGTGTAATTCCTTCTGACCAAAATGAAAATACTGCCCTCAAATTAAATTTGCTAAGAATTCTATAAAACCCACTTGCACGTTCCACTATTACTGAAGGAAGTCAGATGACTTGTTGACACGGACTTCATCACGGTAATTCCAACCTCTAAACTTGTACAGTGGGACCCCAAACAGCCAATGTATACCAAACTCTGATCTAGACACTTCATGCAATACACTAAGAAAACAAAATACACTTGTCCGTGAGGGAAATCTGCCAGTAACAACCGTGTTATACCAACTGTCCTTTCATACATGTGTTGCTGCTATTGACGGTACTGAAAGGAGTGTGCAGTTTAAAGAGAGGGCTTAATTAAGTTTGGGGTTAGATGGCGTGAACAAAGAAAATGGAGAACCCCACCAGAGTAAGTGAATTGCGAGGTCTGAATTTGATTTGAAGTGAACAAAATCAACAAGGCCTACATGCTTGCATGTACCGTTGGTTGAGGCTCGTTGAAAATTAGGGCCGGAGGCAGTTGTACTAGCGTAAGAAGCAGACGATCTTCCAAAATGAGACGGCTTTTCCCTAAAACCAGTATTATTTCTTTCAACATCTTCACACTTTCAGCACAAAAAAAAACCGGCACCACATGATCCTGATCACATGACAAGATATTCATCAGTCTGTGTTCATTTTTGAAAAGACAATACAAAAAGTTGTAGGGTCAACTTACTCAATTATGTTAAAAATATGTTAAGTCTTGAAATTAGATTGAATATCTTAAAGAAATTAAAACAGTATTTGGACAAAATTAAATACACATACCATCATGTAATTTTTATGATTGAAGTAAGTTCTGAAAATTGCATGGGTTTTAAAATCTAATTTAGTGTTTCTTTGGAACAAGGTATCACAGGCTTAATTCACCTAACTGGCATGCTTTTGCTTTGGTAGTTAGAGACCAGAATTTTGAAAGAAACACTGCCAGTGTGCCTGCATTTTTTAATTTGATATCATTTCTATTAATTAGAAAGTAATATGCTTATGCCAGGGGAAGTTGGATTAAGACTGTGGTGCCATTGTACTGAACTGGAACACGGTCAGTGTGTTGTCTTTGAATTTACATACATGCCATTGTATGGAAAGTAATGTGCTTATGCCAGGTGGACACGTTGGAGTAAGACTGATGTCAGGTAACCAAACTGACACTGCCAGTGTGTTACCTTTACCATTGCTATGAAAGCAATTATGCCAGGTGGAAGTTGGATTGACTGTGGTGCCGTTGTACTAAATGGCACAATGTCAGTGTGTCTGACGTTTGAATTTAACATTACATGCAGATTGTTATGAAAGTAATGTGATTAATTGCCAGGTGGAAGTTGATTAAGACTATGTTCATTTGTACCAACTGACACTGCCAGTGTGTGTACCTGTACCATGCTCTGAAAGCAATATGCAAGGTGGAAAGGCGGCGGATTAATAATAATGTCATTGTTCATTGTACCCACTACAGCATTCCAAGTAATTTCTCCCTTTTCCTAGAAATTGTACAAACCAGGCACCATATTGCATGCACCTTGTACCTTAAACTCTGCAAGGGTTTTACACATGTATGCTACCAGAACCAGCACACTTCAAGATATTTTTTCAGTTACTAGAAAATGACGTGAGGGAGATGTGTACGTTTACAGTGTCTATAATATTGTTATATAAGACAGAATACTTAAAGAGAATCCCACAGTTGAGTAGAGACAAAATTGGTGGTATTTTAATAAGTTTAAAAAACTTCATTCAAAAGGCATTGGAATGCTAGTCTTTGAACATGCCTGAGCGGCACGGATGCTTGAATTACGCACTGCGTTGGAAAGCATGTGCGATTATTTATGTCTAGCTATCTGGATTCCAATATTGTGCTGATTTTTATGTTTATGTTTAAGAGACCCACATATGAGGACATCCCAATAAGCTGTCAGTGGTATGGTAGTTGAGTGAATAGGACATCATAGACTATCAGGCTGGTTGTCAGGTCATGGGCGTGTTCTCTTTGATACAATCCTGTGCACAGTAGTCAACTCTTGATATTTATAGAGGTCTTGCACTGTAACCACTGGACAAACTATAACCTTCTTGCATTAACTGGGACAAATGTTCAAGACTTGTATTCCCCCATTATGCACCCACATATGGGTAGAATTGTTGGCTGTTTGGCAAATAGAAGAAGTCCCTTCCTCTGGATGTTCAAAATGACATACAGATATACATGCAATTCAAAAAAAGCACAAGCAATTTCCCATCCAATGTCAGTTTGGATCAGAAACCTGTTCGGAACAAAGATCCCGTGGTCGCCTCCAAGGGTACCCGGTGATGGACTTTGCAATCCAAGAGAGTTCTGGTGAACCTGAGTGAATCCTCCAAATACAGGATTTCCTGATAACATGTTAAACATGGGATTATATAACCTAGCAATTTAGGAGGACACTGAGTAGATGGCAAAACATGAGCAAAAAAAAAAAAAAAATTGGGGGGAGGCTCGTTAACTTCCAATTATGGGCGGACTAGGTTATGTTTGTTGTTGGAGGTCATTAAGGTCAAGCAGAAATAAACAACACAGCTCATTAAATCACTTCTTGATTTTGATTCAATATTGCTGCGGACCAAAAAAGAAAAGATCAGTATGATTCATGGCAGCAATATGATAATTGCAAAATAAGGGGACCCACAAAAAATGGGAGCTTGCGAAAAGCAACAGTAAGCTAGACGGCCAATCAATGAATCTCCTGATTGTCAATCATCTGTCCTCGCCACACATGTGAAAAAAAGACGGGTTACTGCCCCTGGTTATATGATGACAACAGTATGCAATGATGGACCTCCCTTCAATCTGACATTAAGACAATAGTATCAAGAGCTGTCATATTTCTAATGGTCCAAACAGTACATCATAAATCATTTTGTCACTCTCTGGTGTCTTACAAATGAGCAGTTTAGCACAAGGGGCTTTACAAATACTACATAAGATAATTATGTCAGACTCAAAATATCCTTGAGATTTGCCAAATGTTGATCATCTGCTGAATACCTTAGTAAAACTTGTTGAGGCCAATGGAAATAAAAACATTTGCGATATTCATTGTGAAAGAACAGAACTGCTCCAATTTGACTCTGCTCTCACTTCCAGCTAATAGTCTCAATTCCTGTGACATAGTTCAGTGACTTTCATTCACTAGAGTACTTAGAAAATACACCCTTGGTTTCTTTTGGGTCCGCTCATGATACCCAGAATATACAAGGTCAGTTCATGTTAATTTACATGTAAAGCTCACTGAACTGAGCATATTGTAGATCAGTGCTTTGGGTGAAAAAGTGGAAATTTTCATGCTACAAATTATTAATTTTGTGCTTTTGGTACTTCAAGCAGTTACTGTGAGAATTCAAAGAAAATGAGACTGTATTTCTTCTGAGCATAGGAAGCTCAAAATTGTAAATTGAAAGCAAGCAAAACAGTTAAAAATTGGTAAAGCATGAACACTTAAATCGCACAAAAAGTCAACTTTTTACAGCACTAATTTAAATATATTATCACCTCTCATACTTTTGTCAACTCATTTTTATTCAACTACACCAATGTCAAGCACATTCATAGTAACAAAATCACAATGTTGTTTTACCCCATAACCCTGCCCCTTCACTTAAGGGGAAGGAGATTCCTGATAATTGCCTGTCTGCCACATTCAGGTTAAGTGTACATTTCAAAGTATTTCATTTCCATACTTCAGGCATTGTGCACTATCCTTTATGAAATATAAAAGATGTGTAGCAATATCTAAATGACCCAATGGCTCTCAGCAGGCTTCTTTCATTCTTTACAATACACAGCCCACGTCAAATCTCACCAAGTGGTTATATTGTAATGTTGAAACCTACAAACATCATCCAAAATTAATTGATGTTCACTCCGCACAACCTCTTGAGTTTGATAACAATATTGTAAAAAGGAAGTGTTGAGGTGATTCCAGGTAATAAATTAAATGACTGTGGAATGAAATTCTCCATTAGGATTAGGACAGATGCCCATTCGGAACGTCTCAAATCTCTGACATCTCCTCAAATTAATCCTGACAGGGCACTTTATATCACCTTACATTAGCTACTTGCAAAGTCCTGCCCTCTACATCTCACAGTCGCGTGGAAAATGGGGGCAATGCGCTGGGACGTCCGCCACCCTGTGCGAGCGTGATGTGTGGCTACGTGAAGACATCATAGTGAGTCTGTGTCTAGAGCAGCTGTATATTAATTGGAAACATTATGAAAACACTAACAGTTATATTTAAGGGAAGGAAACAGTACGAAATAAATGTAGACACCATTGATCACGTTTAGGTAATAGATTATTAATGGGGTACTAATTGGGAAGTTGCTGCCGAATATTTAGCTGTCATTTCAGTCCTGCTAGGGTTAATCTCGATGCCTGGTGTGAGGTGTCCAAACACTGCATGGTGTAACCAACATGATATCATGAGAAATGTTTCTAATTGTTGCTACACTACTCATCCTTTACAAGCCAAACCATCTGTGGTTTACTAATGGATTATTTCATTGTGAAGTCATTTCATTTACTACTTGGATTTATCTCAACACCCTTCTTTTACACTATTATTATTAAACTCAAGAGGTTGCGCAGAGTGAACATCAATTAATTTTAGACAGGGTTGGCATTTTTCTTCAAGACAAATTGGATGCGACAGTCTGAGAAAAGAAGTGCTCAATTTGATGTACCATATAGCAGACCCAATTTCTTTTATTTTTCAAGAGTAAATAGCACATTTTCAACATCAATACCCTAAACTTGACTGCAGGATTCAATATCGATGAGAAAGGAAAAATCCTTTATAAGATCTTATTTTCACAGCTTAGTAAGGGGACCTGTCATAATCATATCTGGGAGACACAGAGCACCTACACAAGGAGTAGGTTAATGCTACTCTAATGGGACAAGCATCAATACGGTTTATGTTAGGCCCTCCATGGGACTCTCAAACTCCCCTACTTCACACTTCACGGTTCAATACCAATTTTCCTAATGCAAATAGCTTAAGGCACCCTCTAAGAGAGAGTCACCTTAACATGGAATCTGAGAAGCCCTACTGTAACTCTATCCCCCAACCAAACCTGCACCCAGTCCTGATCGCCTGCGATCCCCTGAATCGCGGGCCACTGAATCATCTCCCGTGTTTATATTCTTGTAGAGGACTTCCGTGACTAAACACAAATGGCTCGGATGTCCTGGAATTTCGGCTCAAATCGGGTCAAAATAGCGAGGCTGAATACCAGAACAGAGTAGATGGCCATTTGCATATTTTTTTCTTTATGTGGTAACTCTGTTAATGCTTGATGGGATCTAAGTAGATAAGAGAATGCTCTTGGGAGTCGAGTCCCTCTGGAAACATGTGCAGAGGGAATCATTAGTGTTAAACCATTTATGATGGTAGCTGCAGCGCCATGAATACAAGCTGAGCACGAGTTAAGTGAATGAAAGCTTGTTGCTGCATGTTGTGCTGTATGCTTCTTTACGGAGATGCACATCATCAAAATATTCTTGAAACTACAAAAAAAATATTATATAACATGAGTATTAGCATGATGAGGTTTGTATGGTGGGTCCCATCTCGACGTTGTAGTGGAATTCGAGCATATCCTTGTGTCCGGTTGGTTTTCCCGATTCAGAAGTTCTGGTTAATTTATCAATGAGCTGGCTAATTCTGTCTGCAGGCATTTTCAGGGGAAAAAATCTCTGCTCGTGTTACATAAAAGATAACCAGTTCCATCTCCCATTAATTAACCTTTTCCGTCCCTCAATATCCTACTTCCAGATTCATCTACAACCCTCTCTCTCTCTCTTCAAATATAAATGAATTAATGTGCCCCTCACAATACAGATAACAGATTAGACCTGCAGTTGACCTATTTCACAGAAATTTCATCTGTGTCATAGTACAAAAGCATCTGCTCAATTAACTGATCATGACTTATCAAGGTAAATATACAATTGATAAACTTAGCAATTATCTCCACTAATTATCATTATGAATTGTCCTGTTCCACCAGATAGTATCAGGCGTGGGCTCAACAGCTGACTCCACTACCTTGGATGCAAGCAATATTTCCTTATTTCCCAACACCTTTCTGATTAAAATCGCACATAAATAACAGGCCACGGCTATAAAATTTCCAAGGTGGGCGACAACAAGACAACACGCCCAGTAATTAAAACGCTCATTATTAGGTTCCTGGGACACGAATTATCCGAAATAATTTAGATTTGTAAAAAAAAAAAAAAAAAAAATTTATAGTATAGTATATTTTATTCACACACAAATCGTGGCCTTAAGGCCAAATTACAAGTGGTTTACAATCATTAAAAACACAGTATCCTACTTCCAGATTCATCTACAACCCTCTCTCTCTCTCTTCAAATATAAATGAATTAATGCAGGTAACAGATTAGACCTGCAGTTGACCTATTTCGCAGAAATTTCATCTGTGTCATAGTACAAAAGCATCTGCTCAATTAACTGATCATGACTTATCAAGGTAAATATACAATTGATAAACTTAGCAATTATCTCCACTAATTATCGTTATGAATTGTCCTGTTCCACCAGATAGTATCAGGCGTGGGCTCAACAGCTGACTCCACTACCTTGGATGCAAGCAATATTTCCTTATTTCCCAACACCTTTCTGATTAAAATCGCACATAAATAACAGGCCACGGCTATAAAATTTCCAAGGTGGGCGACAACAAGACAACACGCCCAGTAATTAAAACGCTCATTATTAGGTTCCTGGGACACGAATTATCCGAAATAATTTAGATTTGTCCAAGCTGCAGCAGCTCGTCAATAATTGCCGTGGGGTATGGGCATTTCCTCCTTAGTGAGTTGATTTCAATTCTGGTCCAACAAATAGGGTGGGGTTTTAGGTTTCGGAGGATGGCCCTGTAGTGATTTTTCTTGTTGTTTTTCCACTCTATTACATCAGTCTCATAATTACTACATTCTCAAAGCCTTGTATTATGCTGGTACTGTAGTGAAAGTATTTCTAAACAGAAATCTTAAAAAGTTGTTGAAAGAGTTGAAAACAAGGAGTTGAAATAAGGAAAAAACCTAAATCTAAAATTATTGTGTTGTTCTTGCAAGGGTAAATAGCAGAAGTAACAGACAAATTAAATTGAAATATCTGTGTGTACCCCATATACGTAAGCGCAGCATAAAATTGGAAGCATATACAACTGTAAATGACTGAAATATGAAAACATATGTCACTTTATACAAATTTTATCTGATGATTTTTACTACAGCATATACTCTACACCAAGCTAATGATTATACAAGATTTGCACTTTTCCCAATTTTGTTTTCAGCTTATTCTAACTACTGCTATACCTGACAGCACATCCATACAAATGCTTGTTTTAATATTAACTGTGAAAGTGCATTCTAACAGCTAACTGCAGTGAAATAAGAAAAAGAGTTACTTTAAGACTATATAAGACAAGTCTATTATCTGTATCCAGTGTAGTAAATGAGATGAATCCCCATGTCTCTCAGTGTTCTATACATACACAAATAGGGTGGATATCGGGTTTCCAGCTATGATAATTACAGGTACGCGGGCTAAATGACAAGACTCATCAGTATTGTACCTCCGATACATAGCCTGCCCCTAGAAAGGCTCATGGTTGCCTTGATCCACATCCAAATAATCAAGTCTGTAAGCCAACCTACTATGATTGCTAATCCAAACACGACTGCTTCCATACCCAATATTGTACAACAAAATACTGCCTTTTTTCCTCTCTCTCATCTTGCGTGTTGTGTGTGTGTGGGGGAATCGGGTAGTCACATGAACTTTGCCGTGCAGTGTCGACTGTTGATCGGCATTATCAGATGACACTCAGACAGAGGAGAACGGGACATGACCGGCATGTTATGCAAGTATATCAGTATTTGGGGTTGAAATGGAAACCGTTGGTGAAATGAAGCACTTGGAGCAATATGAAGTGATGGACTTATCGCAGAGGCTCAGACTGGATTTCCAGTCGTCAATCAATTTTACAGAATTGCTAGCTCTTAATTCTGATCGACAACATTATACCAAGATGGCGTAACTAGTGCGTACTTGCACATCTAAACAGATGCAAAGAACACTGGCTCAAAATCCTTACTTTTCACTAGAAACACATTTGAAGCTTGCAGAAAGTACAAAATATGGAACTTAGGTATGACAACAGTCATTTTCCGCATCGGCTGAAACTTGACCACATTCAAATTGTCCATGGATGGAGCTGACCGATTTTTCCGAAGCACATCTGCCAGTCATTTGCCTGGTCTTCGTGATCTACATTCGTCCCAATCCTTACTATTGCATGCAAACACACAAGTATCCTGGGGCAAGAGTACAACTGTCTCTGTATCACGGCCGCCTATCTATGACAAACATAATGTACATCATATGATAACAGGGCTACTATCATTCAATCATTAAAAGTCGGGTCATGGCCTCTTTGGATGGCTACAGATCGTTTCTTAATCGCCACTTTTTCTTCATGCTTCATGTTACAGGAGAGCTTGCTACAGACTTTCACAATCTTCTTTGAAGGGGGTGAAGCCAGGGTATAAAGGTCCTGGTATTATAACATATGGGAATGAACTGTGGATATGAAGCACTGTGTTATATTATACTTTATACGGTGTTATTTTTGGAGTGGTTTAATTTTCGCAAATTTCAAAAATCACCATGGAAAATGAAACGCAACTATAAAGGCACACAAAAATACATTCATATTATCAAAAAAAGTCTCTCTTTTCAGTATGGGATTTGGTAACCAGATATGTGGAGGTCATGAACTTTGCCTTTTTTAGTGGGGGAAACACAACAAGGAAAATGATAGTACTGTAATCATCCTAGTAAGTGCCCAGGTTGCTATAGTCAGTCAATTTGGAAGGGCACCTATTTCTTTTTCCACATAAGGCTGTGTTTTTAAGGCACACTATCATATGACATTGCTAATTGATACGCCATTCGTGCACATTATATCCATTTGCAAACTCCAAAATTTACACTTCCCTTATTAAAAGGTGAAATACATAATAATCTGGATTGATAATTCAGAATGTTTTATCTAAAATTTGATTGGTAGACACTTACTATGGGTACTAAACTAAAAAGAATACAGTGTAAACCTAAATCACGAACAGGTTTACATATGGGGACTGGGTCTGAAAGGACATCTTTCTCCCACCCTGGTAACCCCCCCCCCCAACAAATTTTCCCCCAACCCCATCTGAGATTCGGCCCTGTAAGTTGATTAAAAATATCGCCTTTTAAAACACTCGAAAGTCAAAATCAAGCTAAAAACGCTTTTAAAATATGTTTATAATTAAACCCTCCAATTTTGCCCTGTAGGAGCAACTATCCCGATCTGACATCATCCCTGAACCAACATTCCAATAAAATGCTGCCCCGTCAACAATTCCAAGAAAAAAATGTAGAAATGGAAACAAAATCCATAGATTTTTCATATTTTTCAGAAATTTTCTTAAGGGGAATTTCTGTGATCATTACACATTAATATAAGCTTAAATTTAAGTGTCCTATGAAATTAGTTGCACAGAGTTTTGAGGAGCCATCCATCTCACTCCAAGTCAGTAGGCGACTGTGGAATATCATCTAATATGTCTGAAGAGCATGTTGACTTATCTAATAGCATTATAGTAATGGGGCATTCATAATGTTGACATGGCATCCAATGGGTGGGTGCCTATGAGTTGTACACGTACACACTAGAATGATTATAACAGGCCAAATGTATGGACAAAAATATTGTAGTGTATGGAAAGAGAAAGAAGTCAGAAAACCTGGATAAAACCTGTACAGAATATTGGACACCAAATGAATATTTATCCTTCTCTAAAATATACCAATGCACGGAATGTGGGGAGGAGGGTACATAAGGACACCAAATGGACATGTAAAAACCTTAAACCACCAACTTTAAAATACTGAATACTCAGTATTAATTTTTCATGATATTTTCAGTTTTGACTAGTTTTGCATTGTTTTTTTTTTTTTTTTTTTTTTCTTTTTCCCTTTTCTTTTTTTTCTTTGTTTTTTTTGTAGCTTGTTAATTACAGTTTTTCGCTACACATGAAGCCCTATGGGTCAAACATATTTTGCAGCCATTCAACTTTGTGGTTGATAACCACAAAAAAGACATGAAAACATACACACCCCACAAAATTACAATAACTGAGAATAAGTCCAACCTAGATTCACACTCAGGATATTGTGTGTTGCAAAGCAAAGGACGATATAGCAATATCTCCTGCTAACCATATGCTATCATTGTGATATAATAGAAACAAAATGAAAGAAGGTACTATCACACCTGCAATCCTTGAATGTCATAACTGACTGAAGTAGACTTTCACACTTCTCTAAAGCATGTCATTTTAATGTTCTCTTAAACTTGAAATGTATAAAAGCCAACATTTCACAAGAAATGTTATTAATAACAGTGAGTATGCTGTGCTGTATAGTTTATGGTGGTCCCTGCCATGAATAAAACGTGATTGGATTTGGAATATCATATCCCCACCTCATCATATTTTTTTGTTTTAATAGGTCATATTTTCGAAGGAATAGGGGATGAGGAATGGTGTCCCTGCCCCTATCTAATTGCCTCTACATGTTCACATTACTAGCTCCTCCAGTATTTTCAGAGAATTCAAGGAACTAATTCATTAATAGCATTATGCATGGCTTGCAAAAACAATTACTAATTATATATGCACACTCACTCAGCTCTACACATTTCGGGCGCACTTCAAAGAGTCTTTTTTTATTAAACTGAGTATCATTTTATGGATTTGCCCAAATGTATCAATTTAACATTTTCATTTCATGTTGATATTTGAGTGCAAAGCCTTGAAATGATCAATGACATTATCTTTTCTTAATTGCCAATACAACATACCAAGACAGCTTGTTGCTCGTTCACTTTGAGCCAGTATGAGCTACAATATGCATGCTCAACCCCAAGGACTCAATTCAGTGACCTGTGCATGTATATGGCAACGTGAACTGACTTGTAGGTTCTAGGTATCATACACGTATAGCATTAATTAAATTCAAGGGGCACATTTTCTGAATACACTAGTGATAGAATGATACTGAACTGTGGCCATGGGAATTGAGATTTCATTGGCTGCTAAATATAAGTGGATCCACTTCACTGCCCATCCTCATCAGTAGCATGAATAAATTGCTGGTGTCAACTTGACGATTCATAGGTTAATGCGCAAAATAATTTTCATGATTTTACCCAATACGATGATTAAGCTATGCGGGCATTGACCTGAGCATACATGTACCAGGATGTGGTCTGCGACGAATTGGCGCAATTTTTACTGGACATGCAGCCATGATCACTAAACTGACCGTGCATCCACACACCACCTGGTGCATTGGACGCAATATTAATACCAATTTTCTCTCAAACTACACACATTTAATCAGTGGCTAATACTGGCTATAGCGTCCTTTGTTCTTATCAGCTTGTCAATAGGAGAGGATGAGTTAGGTGACATGGCCTATTGATTCTGTTCCATCAAGCACAAGAGGTCAGCGTCAGATATAAGGATGTGGTAATCGACCGAGTCCACTCCACAGCCACAAGATTTTAATTTTTTTCCATATTTGTCAGATTTGGGTAAAAATATTTGAACTAAGGCAGGTGTTACTACTGTTAGTCGAAATCTTTGGCTCCAATCAGTGTCTTGAAATCAAGTGATGTATAGTTATAAGCGGAGTCGGTCGGTAAAAATTAATATCCAAAGAGGATCAGATATCTTCCAAATATGGATGCAGATGGGCTTCTCAGATTAGCTAATCCATCACAAAATGGCTATTTGGCTTTTGTTGATGGAAAACGATACAGAAATCACCATGAGTGTCACCCCCCTGACCCGATGGTATCAAGACATTACAGATCAGCCTTAAGGCATCCCTTACTATTTTAATACCAATTTTTATTTCCTAATTTCTTTGGATTAAACACAGCCCGGCTACATATGTTCACTGGGACGTCCGCCTTGTAATTATGAATTGATAAAAAGAGATCAATCAAAGGGCATTTTCTTTTGTTGCATGACGTGCGTTTCAGGCTAATTACTCCTGCCAGGGAGGCTGCTGGATACCAGGCACGTGGGTCAAGTGCTACCAATGGTACTATCTCATCTGGCCATCTTGGTATTATATCGGTGTTTTCTTTATTAAATATTGCCGCCGCATTGAAGTTGGCAATCTTAATTCACACTAATTTGAATTTTATCAGGGATTAGGACAAACAAAGAGAGTTCAACCACCTAAATATTTTCTATGGCTTTTTACAGATTTTTGGGTTCTTGAAAACAGATTGAAATGTGTTAACTACTTTTAATTTTGTAAACTTGTTGGTAGACTGGCTCCTTCCTTTTACACTCTGATATTGAACAGGCTGGTAGACTTTCATACAGCATTTCTGATTGGCCAATTACATCATATAGTCATTTCAATAACCAGTCAAAAAGCAGCTTTCAAATATTTAAGCTCAAGCCCTCTTCAGATCTACCACCATTTTTACCATGTTGCTGAGTGGCTCAAAAAAATCACACAATTTCCATGAGGTTAAATTTAAAAAGGCACATTTCCTTGTAATAAGTGGAAATTTTCCTCAAAATGCAAAACAATCTCAAGAGTGTACTGTAAACAACTGAATTTTGCAGCAAAAAGCTTTGCAAATTAACAATCAACGAGGTTAGAAGGGGAAATCATGGCAAGCCACCATCTTTGTTGCACATAAGAAGTTGTGCATGGCGTACCTCTGGATTTTTTTCACAGCAAGCTCGGTAAGCTGCTGTGATTATACTGTACACCATAATACACTGAAGTAAATCGCAACTTCACAAAAGCATATCCTAGTGCATTCTTGTTTGGATGATGCTAAGCAGTAAAATGGAAGATTTTCAAGAATTGCTATGAAAATATCCAAAGTTATACCAACTTTTAACTTGACTTGCCGGAACAACTAATGGATGAGAGTAGACACGTATATGGTGAAATTTCACGGCTATTTCATATTGCATATTGGAAGGACGTTTCCAGCAGCCGTTGAATTATTATCGTAGATCTCCGATAATAATTATTCTAATTACAAAATCCCTTCTTTTGCGACACATAGAGAACTTTAAGCTCTAGCATTCACAGGTAATGTTTACTAGTCAATTACCAATGTAACTGTGTAAAAATCTCAAAATATCTGGGAAAATTGGGGGTGCTCTTCAAAAAATATGCTGCTATTGCTTTAATTTCACAAATTTAATAATTTCCCATTAACATAACTAGTATTAATGTACTGGTAAAGATGTACGGCTCATATACACAGGTATACCTTCACTACAAACACCCTGGCTAGGAGCCTGCATGCAGATGAAACAAAATATACTCGGACATTTAAGTCTTCCGAATTTACTCATGCCACAGTCTACCAAGTATATCAGACCCTGCTGAAGTATTGTATTAACCAAAGCAGATATAAAATTACTAGGTACCACTGGTTCTTTTAAGTCTTTGACAGAGACTACATGCACCCACAAGTCCACATCAGAAGAATGTAAATGGGAAAATTTTTGCAATGGTTTAATTTTCACAAATTTTGCGAATAAGAATTCGTCTGTGAAAATAATACCTCGCGAAAATATTTTCAACATACATTGAAACTAAGCACTTTGACAGTTAATCGCGAATTTAGCACAACATAAAAATATCCTTTGTGTCTCCATTCGTGAAAAATTCAGCTTGGGTAAATATCCCTTTACAGTATTTCCATACACCTTTTGATATACTTGTTGGGAAAATGAAATGGGCAGATTCAATACCACTGTTCTTTTGCCAGACAAGTCCATGGAGGGCCATTTGGCTAAATGCATTGCAAAAGTATATTCTTAAGGGTCAATTGTACTTTTTATGTTTGCCTTTACTTCTTTCAAGAAGGGCTGGATTTGGCCAATGAAGTACATTATTGCAATTCCCCTGCAATTTACCATTGCATGCAGCTATTCTACATCCCAAAATGCAAAAGAGTGAATTTTACTCTTTTAAAGTGACTACAGGACCCACTCCAAAAAGAGTGATATTTCACATCTTTTGATGAATAATTTTTGGATCAAATTAACTATTGATGATTTAAAAAATGACATCATTGGTCCCAAAAATATTCTTCTGAAGGTGTGAAATTTCAATTTTTTGGAATAGGTCCTGTAGACACTCAAATTCACCATTTTGCATTGAGAAATTAGGTGTATCCACTATGTGCCCTAACCCAGCCCAAACACAACTCTAACCCTAAACTGACCTAATCTTTAATCCTAACCTAGCTTGCCTAACCATAGCTTAGTGCCTTTACTGCTTACAGAAATATAAACCTATTTTGTCTATCATATTTGAAGTACAATTTAAATATGGGGAGGGGGCCTAGATATTAGCATGCATGCCCTAATTCAATTTTAAACAAAAATTTCTTGATTATCAATCCAGATCACCTTATTTCTCTTACTGGCAGTGAATGTAAAACCTTTAAATTTGATGTGTACAAATGATTTATCAGAAATGTAAGTAGAAATTTTTACCACAAAACAGTCTAATGTGGACAAAATTTGACTGAAAATTGAGAGAAATAAACACCCATCCAAAATGACTGACTTTAGTGCCCTTGGTGCTTATTAGGATGAATATGGTACTTGTATTTAACAAACCAACCCTATTTTGCTACATCATATTTGAGTTCAATTACACACCTTTAACTAAGCTTTAAAGGAAACAAATCACAGTGAGGCATGTATGGGTACATTATACAAGTAATAAGTCTTGGTGCAAGGCATAGAATATCATCTCCACAAAGTACAAGAGAAACGATAACTACACAACATGTCTGGAGTATAACTTGGCTGAAATGTATCTCACACTCAGGACACAGGATACAATTGTAATTCTTCTGTCTAGGCTGTAAACACAATATTACCATACATCAGTCAAATTATTTTACCTTCTTGTAGAAGAAAGAAATCCGCTTGAGTTCTGCCAAGGGTTAATACCCCATTCAGCTGTCCTTGCCCCCTTCAAGCTTGAACCTAAGCTGGGCTAGTAACTGATCTGCCCCCAAAGCATAAATTTTGCTGTGCTTTTATGTTGTGATACACTAGATGTTCCACTTTTGAAGTAAACAACTTACTGAATGTCTCTCACCTTTCCCCTTCCCTACACCTTGCCTTGACCTACTTGTACATAGCTAACCTTTCAATCCCCGGTAGATTTTGTATAGATTACAACACATAGGTCATTAGTGCTTTTTGAGATGGCTTCCCGAATGACCTCAAAAACCACTGACTTAGGACTAGGCTTGTTTGGACTCATTTGAATGCATTTTCCATGACGATTCCAAATATGGGTTGCAGAAATGCATTTTTAGGAAAGAAATTGCAAAATTTAGTTCTCTGAGGGGGTATAGTTGAGTAATTGGTCTGAAGGCATAGCTAGCTTCAGCATCCAGACTGTCTGTAGGCCTATATCTGTGCTGTTGATTACTACACTGTCCATTAGAGAGACATGAGGAGATTTCCAGAAAAAAGCGCCCCCAATTTTTTTCGAACCCGGGTTTTTTGCATATTTGGAATGCTTTCCAATGTATTCGATCACACCTGAAGTGAATAAGCCGAAGATGCAGATGTTCTGATGCAATAAGATATTGATTTAGTACTTTCTGTCGTGCACGACAGAAAGTCAAAGCACTGTGTTCTATGGGGACAATTACGTTAGGCAGGTAAGTTCAAAACAAGGTTTGCTGTTTTCTTTTGTACTTATTTGTTCAATACACCTTCGGAACGTTCTTGGTAGGTGGTCTACAATCGATTCTGTGCAATTTGAGAGAAATTCGTATCCTAAAAAAATCTCCTCATGTCACTTTAAATAAGTTACTCCCAGTGTTAGACTATAAAGAAGAGAACCATTTTGAGCCCTCTAGAGGGTAGGTAAATTGTTTGATTCCTTTGTCATACCATAACTATTCAATAAAATATTGATACCCTGCCTCAAATGATGCCATGTTTTGAAATGATGATTCAATTAACTGAGCCAAACATACAAAAGAGCCAGCATATCGAGGTGCCACATGTACGCCAAGTTTTAAACCTCTGAAGCACTAAAAAACAGGCAGCTGAAACCCAACCGAAAATTGTCTCACTTTTACCCCCTCCCTCATCACTAATCTAGGTCTTGAGAATTCAATACTACCCTGTAGGGTCCACATTATCCAGGGCTGTCTGGACTGACAAATGGTGTCTATTGATGCTTTATATTCACCGTTGAAAGGGTTCAACAAAGAATCTTAAAGTGATAAGTAAATAATTCAAATTCATCCAACCATTTCAATAATAACTTTATTTGAAATGCGCCGGGTGGTAAATTGCTTTGTTATACTTTGTTGTGGACACTATCAAAATATTGATACACATCAAAGACAAGCTACTGTCATAAATGTTTGAATTGGTTGCAAAATTCAAATGATAGTTACAGTAACACAATATTAGCTATTGCTTTGTTTATATTATACTATAATCAGAAATACAAAAATGCTGCACACATTTTCGTATGATTAAAAATCCCCCTTTTCCATACACTTAGGTTTTTAATTCAACTAAAAATATGAATACATATAAAGTATTCCATCGTGAAAATCTGAATAGCGATAATTTCTTAAAACAATAGATTTCATTTGGCATACATGCTCTAATTTTCTCTTGATATTTAATTTTTGGTATGAATATATGATTGGATTTGTTTTTAATGAACTACACTTTCCCTGAAAGTGATTTAGCTGAAATAATCCTCATGTATGATTTTTGTAATGAAATCAGAATGATCATCCTAATTAGCCCAGGTGTACAAGTAAAAGTATTATTTTTCCATCAAGCTTTTTGAAAATTGAATGATTTTTTTTACTTAAAAAGTGAAATCGGTAACCTTTTTTGAGACAAAATTTTGATCAAGAGCAAAATCAGAAAATTTTAGATTGTCATTATTTCTTCAAAAATTGCACATTATTGCTTTAATATTAATACAAATAATCAACCACATATTTGTGGAATCTTTATATTCCAAGGAAACAAATCGTGAAGACATTCAATTCAGCATTGCTTAGAACTTTATTTATCCACTACTCTACAGGGAAATACCAAAAGAGAGCCAAACTAAATAGACCTGGTTCTAGCCCACTTGGACAAGTCTAAGTTGGAGCATTTTCAGTCGGGCCAATGCAAATGTCAATATTTACATCCGAGATGCCCTATATTTAAATCCAGATCAAATCGATGTACAATGATCTCGATATTGACTCTTGAGTCGTCACAGTTTTTAAACTAAACATGCGTCTTTCAAGATATTTAGGGCTTCAAATAGCGTAGGCCTATTTGGCTAACACTGCTTCATGAATTTTCTAGTCTTTAGCTTACTGGTGGGGGATGATAATAATAAAAACCATACACATTCCCATGGTAAAGATAAATTTGAGAAAAGATAGAGGATAGACAAAATTACAAGAGATATCTGACTACAACCTCTTTTCTGAATACTGAGAAAATAATGTACTAAGATAATTTTGGATTAAAGGTTGAATGCTAAAGTATATTTTAAAAGTACCGGTACATGTAAAATAAAAAAAAAATGTATTCAAAAAGTAAAATTGAAAAGTGACCATCCAAAACATTTTTGTTGCTATGGCCATAATGCGCAACACAATATCATAGAAAAGGAATTATAAGGAAGAGTAAACAAACAAATGCACCCCTTCACAAAGTATCCATAACTTACCACAATAGTTTGTTCAGGATTGATTGGAAATAAAAATCCATGTGTTACTCCTAAGTACACATCCACTTCCAAACAAAAGCAAGTTCAATACAGAGAGAAATCGCATCAAAAACGGAATAATTTCAGATATTCATAAGAGGTCCCGAGCTAGAAGTGTTCCCAAGCTAGCAGCTGTGATTACTGGCATCATAAATATCTCAGGTGTAGAGAGATGAAGAAGAAAGTGAGACAGATGCTCCAGGTGGAAGTATACACAGGCTTAAAAATGTCCAAGAGCAGTTCACAATGTTCAGTTCTCAAGATCCACCATGACTCCCCAGTGACAGAAATTGACAATCCCCGACAACACCATGTGATGTCGTCGATCAAAAAGTGCTCAGAATACTCCTCTTATAACATTGTCCTCATCAACCCCAGATAATATTAGGCTAAGATGGCACACTGTGTATATAGTATATCTTCTAGCTCATCTCTCATTCCCAACTTGGCCAGCCTGTATTGCTTCATTCACCTGTGCCTGTATTCCATGCATGCAATACAAGAAACCCCAGCCGGCTTGCCAAAGCCAGCATCACAGCTTGCAAGCGGTGCCTGGGTAGAGCGCCAGCTGGATTGCCTCGCGTCACTGGGACCTTGCCTGTCCATCATTAGCCTTATTATCATACTGATTCAGCCCAATTGGACTTTGTGCAGTGTAATGCATACACAGGTCTGGGTGAAAGTCTTTGAGTGCTATTGCTCTCTGTGCTCTGGGTCCGCCTACTTTTTCCATGCCTGGATGTGGGTATTGATGAATAGAACTGGGAGTTTGGGCCAATGTTAATAATGTGCACTAGTAGTAGTATATGTAAAGTGGCTTTAATATAAACACTGTTATGTAAACATGTTGTGATAGCACTTCATGTTATACAAACAAATACATACACAACAGCTATAGCCGGCAAGTGAGGAATTTGTGTCTGATGATGAGTGGAGACTTTTTTAGGATTCAATCAAATAAATGGCATACAACTTACAAGGTACATACATATATAGTTCTTTGCAATTAGTTTGCTGATAATTTGTGTGTAGATCTTGTTGAAAAGTTGTCAATAAGACATAATTTGACCTCAGTAATTGTGTCATCTTGTCACATTTCTGATTGGGCAAAAATAAAATTGTCCTGGTCTCAAAAGGCAAAATGGGTATGGTTGCTCATGATTTTATTTTCAGATTTTTAACCAAAATCATGCAATTTTGATGTAATTGATTGAAAAAGTTTTAGAATTTGGAGTTATTTGTCATCAAACTGTAAAAATGAGTCTTGATTTTGTCTGTGGCCATCAGTGAGGCCAAAATAACAAAAATGGAAAGTTGCATTGGAGAGGAGAATTAATCTGCACAAAAAGATGCAGTTACATATTCATAGTTGAGCGCAAGAGTGTCATAAGTACAATAGTGCATTTGTCAGAAATTCCTTCAAACATAATATTATGCCAAGTCTTGGGTCAGTGCTCTTGAAAATAGTTCATCAGTTGCGGTTACCTGAAGAACCATTTCAAGAGCCACTGACTCAAGGAAAAATAAACAAAGTTATCCTATACATGGCAGCAACACAGCTGCATCACTGGCAGCCATTGCACTTACTACCCTTTTGCCACTTACAACAATTAAGATTTCAATCTCAACTTTTTTAGGGGGTAGGTACGGGATGAGGCTATAGATCAAAATGACCCTTAGGTAAATATTAAAATTTAAAATATATTCAAGCATGATCACCTTAACAGATTGCAAGTGAATTAAGTAGCAGCTTCAGATCTCGTAAAGTACTTTGTGATGATCAGAAATAAGAACCATCATTCACTTCACAAGAGTACACATAGAACAAGGCCAGTCTAGAGAACCACAGCAAAGGTACAGTTGAGGGCAGCATGCTTGGAATCGGACAAGCCATGAACTCTTTCATTGCTGCTTGCACACTGATAGTGAGCAACGAGAGGAGGTATTGTGTTCTTCCCACAATGCAGTTCTTCAAACAATTTCTGCCTGGTTTTTCAAGAGTTTATAGTAACAAAAAGTACCTAAATGAACATAACTCAGCCCAATTTTGCAATTTCAGTACTTTTTGTCAACTATAAAAAGTGACAACCGTGCAAAAAAATTGTATTGGAAGGGAAAGTTATACAGGACCCTATAAATGATCTTTATCTTGTGAGCACCAGTAGGATGCTTGGATTGGATCTGGATCTTTTACTCTGATAAAACAATATGATATGGTATGCTTGGGGCCCTGTCTTTAGAGTTAGTTTTGACCATTGGCCAACACTGTGCACCAGTTAGGACAGTATTTTATGGTTCTGAAAACGGACAGAAAATGCTGTATGCTTACACATGATTGGTTCAGTCTTTGAGTTATAATAGTTTTAAAGCTAAATAAATTCATTTCCTACATTCAAATCAGAAACCTTTACTCCCCACTTTAAAGTATGAATGCATTTTGCCAATTTTACGTCAAATAGTGCACTAATCTGCCAACAAATAATGCAAATGTGATGAAAATTTGTAATTATTGCAGATATTCTGTATTTACTGTAATGTACCATTATTGTTTCTTTAAAATGTACCTTACACATTTTACAGACTTTTGTTAGAAAATTGGCTCACAACACTTTTGCCTTTAAATTGAGCAAAAATGTAATCAATACGTTATAATGGAATTTAAAGGTCTTAAGTGATTCATGTAAAACTCTTTAGGATACGTACCGGAGTAACCAGTGGGGGGGGGGGGGGTGGGGGGGGGTTATTTTTTTTGGGGGGAGGGGGACAAGGGGGGGGGGGCAGATTCCCCCAACAAAAAAAAATCCAAAAAGCCCCCAAAAACAGAAATGGCTCGAAAAAGGCCCAAAAAAATGATTTTGTGAGCAGAGCGAGCTACACTTAGGGGTTTTATGGATGTTGTTCAAAAAGTTTCAAAATTGTTAAAAAGGACCATGTGTGCAAATTTGCGAATTGAGGAAAAAAGTCCCCTTTTGAAAAAAAAATGCCCCTCTTCTACACAAATTCTAGTTTACGGGCCTGTTTAGCTTTACACAATCACCTAGGGTACCCTTCCCTTTTTTCAGGTAAGAAGTACCCTAATAAATGTTTAATGTGTGGCTGGGTATGGTATAGACCATTGGATGGCAGATAAAAGCACACCTAACGCAATGTGTAAGGAAGCTTTGACAAGATTATCATGGAAGGCTAGGCTTTGACAAAATCTCATTACATTGTTGCCATTTACACATATTGTCAATATTGTGACAAACATTTCAAGACTTCATGAGCTGTAAGGTGACAGGGATTACTTTTAATGGATCAATTATACCTCATATTACACATCAATAAGCTTGCATTAGACATAGCAGGCCTGCATCAGAAAAGCTTAGTACCATTTAGGCAGCATATCACAATAGAAATCCCAGTACATGGTTTGTGGGTCTCATACTCATACCCAGTAGATTGTTTAAGGACCAGAGTCGACTGGAACACAATTTGAATGATGCATAAAAGGATTTGACCCAACCGTGCATGGGGCCACTGCACACGCACCCTTTTCACACACAACGACAGCATTGCCGTGTTTCAAAGTCGTTGCTACTATTCAGAAAGGGCCTTTCATTTGCACCATCTTTTGAGAAGTCCAAGTTTGTATCAAAGTAGTTGATATTGAAGACATTGTTATGATAAATAACTAACTAGGTCTTTGCTGGGGAGTGTGCAAGACGACAGTCGGTCAGTAACGAGCTTATCTACAACACAAAAGATAGGGCTGTGAACACTAGGGGCGTCTGCATCTGATAAATTAATGGACATCTATTCTTCTCTCCACTTCTATGTTGAAATGAACATTAATGCTATAATAAACGCTGTCAATAGGAGTCATGTAAAAATGTCGCTGAAATTTTGATTCGGACGCTGGAAATTTGTTTGGGTAGCACAAATTTAAACGCAAACGACAACAAAAGAATCACCAACCAGAACAAAGAGGCTTTCTATCTAGGGACTACACAACATTTGACTCTTTTTCTCCCTCTTTGTTAAGTTGTTGTTTGGGGGGAAGTTTGAAGTCCACATCTACTTAATCAATAAGTTTCTGGTCCACTACATTTATAAACATTTGCATGGGCTGAATGATAGAAGCTATACTTTGATTACCACCAAATAGGCGGGCCTCATAACAGTGCAAACTAATATGGAATAATGTAGGCGCAAGGCAATGCAAGAGACGCAGAGTGTATATTATGCGCGACACACGCAATTCTGTGCAAACGCTCGAGTAGTACATTTGGTTTACTTTTATGCGCAGAACGATAACAACCGAATAATTCCCGCCTATCTGGTGGTAATCAAAGTATAGCATTAAAATGCAATTCCTAACTATGACAAAGAAATTGGTATACATTTAACTAAAAGTGTAAAGTAAAAGATCAGGCACATGGGGGGTCAAATCCCAGTTTAGAGAATGTTATGTCTATACTTTGATGCAGGGGCAGAACAGGGTCATTTGTACATTGTAAGGGGGGGGGGGAATTCACAGTTATGAGAAGATTTTCCAGGTTGGGGAAATTTTGAGGCAGATTTTCCTGGTTGGAGGTGAAAATTTCCCAATGAGCAGGCAAAAAAGGGCTGATTTAGCCTGACTTTCAAGCTTTTCTTCCCAGCCAAAGCTCTCTAGGATGGCAACCTTCCCCCACCCCCCTACCCCATCTGTTATGCTTTGATGAGCACTTTTAAGCAGGAATTATTAGGCTTTTTTGTCAATACGCACTTAAAATATTCCTTGTTGATGCTCGTGTCTTCCAGGCAAATACAATCTTGCAGCTGTATTTTTGGCCACTCTATTCTTTATAAGTTTGTCAAGTGAAGAGCTTTGATCAAAGCATAGACGTCTATGATCAAAGTATAGCAAAAAAGGCAAAATAAGGAGAGCCCAACAATTATATTAAGGGGAAACCCTTCATATATTGATGACTCACAGGTCTGCAAACTCAGTTGAATGGTCCCTTAAAATGCATCTTTTCATCAAGATTTGTCGATTTTTTTTCACCCAAATAGCTCTATTTTGTGTATGAATGTTCCTGACCTTGAACATAGCCTTATTAGATTACAGCATGTGGTAGAGTAGATTATTACTATATTTGCACAATACACTGAGTCTAACCCAGTTGGTTCACATTAACATGTTACAGTTTCTGATGGTTCTAAAAGCCATTCAACTTGCATCTTGTTCTAAAAAAGCTCACACTTTTTTTGTTGATAACTTAACAGTTTCTGCAAGTGGCACTTAAATTGCAAGGAAACATTACCCTTCACAGTGTATTCCCCTTTTTAATGGACTACAACATAATTCAAAACAAAGTATGAAACATCTAGATTTACTTTATATATGTAGTTCCATCAGGTGGTATAAGATCTTGAAGTACTGGGCTATTGGCTGTGCTGATCTATATTTTATTAACTACTTCTGATTCAAGATAAACACAGTGCTATTTTTAATCAAAATTATGTTTTACCAGATGAAATGTACCTCAATCTTGGTCCTTTATTTAGATTTTGGAAATCAAATTAAATACTTCAAGAGGGCCGAAACACCTAAACATCTAACACATTCTTTTAAAGGTGCCCTGCCCAGTTACAACATACCATTTTCTGTTTCATAGGAAACTATGTTTCATCCCCAACATATTTTAATTCCAAATCCAATTCATTATAACACAGAATCAGAAAGGTTTCTATCTCAAGTGCTGTAATTATTTGGATTAGGGAATAGGCAAGATTTCATGTATCCATGTGTGAGACCATAGTAGACCTTGGCCTATGTTTGTAAGTTGTCAATCTCAATTTATGTTTTGGCTAGGAACTATTAACATATTACATAATCAAGGACATGTCTTTAACTTGTTTGATAGATCCATACAGGTGATGGTATTGCACAATAGAACCTTCTGGGCTAAGCCACTACTGATTCAGATCATCTCACAGCCTAACATGCTCCCCATAGCACCACTGGCAAGTGCCAAATTGTGTAAAACGTTTTTCTATGGAGTGTGAACTGCGCACTATGATGAGATTGCGATTTATTCCATATTGAAATATGTGTTTACACAATTTGGCACTCGACGACCCTCATAGAACTTGCCACAATTTCACCAAGATCAGTGTTTCCATAACCTGACCAGGTTCACTTGAACACTGTGAATTCAACAAACTTTACAGCTTTATTCTGTTAAGGTTGCTGAATTCAAGTGGTTCGGGGAAGGTGGTCAGGGTAAACCTGGTCAGCTTATGGATTAAACACTACATGCATATCTAAAATCCAGCTTGATAAGCTTTGATATTAATAAATAGCCCCCTATCCAGGATTTAAAAGTGCTTGTCCTCACAACAAGATGCAAAATCATGGTAGAATTGATCTATCATTTTATGACAAATGTAAAGCACAATGGTGTCTGCCCTATCCAATTAAAGGTGCGTGTTCCGATCGTCTTTGGGACCCCCCTGATTTACCTGGAAGTAGTATCGATTTTGATATCAGATGAAAGGCTGTATTTTTCTCATTGTCCGTCCTGAAATTTGAGCCCTCAAATCCATTTCATTCCCAAGATAGAAACAAAAAACCGCCGTTTCAGTGGTTAACCATCAATATTAGCACAGTATTGAATAGGGCGTTGCACTATGCATTATCACGTCTAGCATCAAAACCGCAAGTTTGTTTCCCACGGTACTTGATGGAGTGTATGTGCAAGTGTCAGGCTCTCATATCAAGTAGAGAACACAATACACATAGATCGGAACAAGCACCTTTAAACTGCAGCCACATTGCAATAAAACGGATCAACCGATCAATAATATTTCTTTTTCCATTACACTTTTGTTTACCTTTTCAAATGTATTTTTTTCAATCTATTTCTTCAAGTCATAAATGTTTTTATTAACTTAATTGATTGAGGGAACTCAAACAATCAATGAAGTCCTATTAAGCTAGCCAATTATGTTAATGGTAAGAGGGTTTGAAAATTATGATTATTTTTTTTATTATTATTATTTGTATTTTTCTAAATTACATTAACAATAATTTTAGCATCTCAGATTTTAGAGCATCAATTTCATTTTGACCAAATTCTGTTACCATTTGAGTGGGGGAATGTCAGTTTATCGAACTTATAGGCCCTAGAACAAGAAATTAACAGTTTTTACCCACCCAATACTTGATCGTTTGGTTTATCCACTGAGATATACTATACCATAACCAGGGTTCCTCATAAGGGATGTGCAAGTGTATGTGGTTATTTATTGTCTAGCCACTATGAGCCAGACCCGTAACCAGGATTTTTTTTTTAGGAGAAAAGGGGCCCTTTTCCAAAAATTCACCCATCCCAAAAAGGGAGGGGGATTTTTTTTATATTGTTTGTATTTTATCGAAATTTTTAAACACATTTTTGAAAAAAAGACAAATTTGTTGGCTTGTTCCGCTTGCAAACATCGCCTTTTGCAACATCGAATTGGTAGTCACCCCCTTTTTGATTTTTTGCTTTTTTTAAGTTTTTTATTTTTTTCATTTTGATGATTGTTTGAAGGGCTCCGATTCATTAGCTATTCATGCACGTCATGGTAACCGTCGGATTCAGAATGTTAAACACTTTACATGGTCAAATGGAATTAAAGCTATATAATTAACTGACAATATTGATATTTGGGATAAACCTAATATTCTCCATAAAGCAACATCTGTCATGAAATCTATAAGCTCTTCCTTGTCTCACTGTGTATATAATGAATGGTATCTTCAAATCTCTACTGTTCAAAACTAAACTTAGGACTTACTGTACATTTAAAACTCAGTTCAACCAAGAAAACTATGTTCAGCTGTTAAAACCATAATCTTAGATCACCACTCTGTAAACTCCGTATTAGTGCCTCATCAACTCATGATCGAGAAAGGTCGTTACATTACTCCTACGATACCAGCTGAAAATCGTATTTGTTGTTTTTGTGATCTGAATGCTGTTGAAGATGAGTTCCCCATTTTTAATCATGCAATGTCCGGCCTATAATGACATTGGTTCCACTTTTTTTGCAGAATTAATGATGCCTTGTTACTGTAAATTTTATCTGATAATGGATTTATTTTGTGAAATTCTGTGTGCTAGTGATTTTGATGTATTAAGGTATTTTCGGATATGGTAGATCAGCTTTTTAATGTTCCGTTGCTTCTTGATACATGACTTGCAATAAGTTAATGTAACTTGTTTACTTAAGTCATGCTTTTATTTATCTTTGTGCTTGTATAATTTTGTATGTTTGCTCTTTATTGACCATAAACCCTGTTTGTTTGGTTTAAAAGTCCTAAATTTGAGACCAATTTGGTCAAGCTATAATCTGTAATCTGTAAGCTTTGCCTTTTTGTTGTCCTTTTTATGTGGTTTGGGGGGGGGGGCTGTTGGAATTTGGGGGATCCACCCCACCCACTGGTTACCGGCCTGATATGAGCCGAATCCCATGGCACAGTTCATTACCTTCAATTCACCCCTGAATTAGGAAAATACAACCTGTTTTTTAGGTATTTTTTATGATACACAGAACACAAGGTCAGTACATGGTCAATACATTACATGTACAGCTCAGTGAACTGTGTCCCTGATGGATGAGAATATTGTACTGCATTGTGAGCTGATATTTATTTATTTGAAAAATGCTTTTACAACCAGTGTTGCCAAACCCGCGATTTGGTAGCCCAATTGGGCGATTTGGGGAAAGCTTACCACGATGCCCAAATTTTTAACGCGATTTCTTGGTCAAATTTTTACTACAGGTTTCTATGGGACTTCCGGTGTTGCCCGCAACTTTTTAGCGATTTGAGCGACTTTCCGACCCTATTTACCATGATTTGGGCAATTTTTTTTGGCAACCCTGTTTACAACAGTGGCATGCAGCTAAACAATAATTAAAAGTTACTGGCATGCCTCATAACATGCCATGTGTGAATTATAACCATTATTCATAACTCTCACCTTTAGATTGATTTAATGCCAATGGACAATTAAAGGTCACCTAGTGGTCAATTTACATCTAATAAATCAATCCCTTTCAAGTGCTCACAATGACTGACCACTTCTCAAGTTGACAACATGATGGAAGAGTCTTGGAATACATGCAGCTCAGTGCAAGCATTGAGTTACAAAATGTAAACATAATAAATAGCAGGCTACATGTATATTGCCCACCACTAGTACTACCACCAGTTTTTGTGTAATCTGTGAAGTCAGTCATGAAATCTTAGTAATATTTATATCTGGATTTAATGTGTTAGCATTTCATGGCCCTTTGGCATAAATAAAGCCCAGTACACTTGTCAGTATTTTTGATTGATGCCTGGTTTTCAAAGCAGAGGGTTAAAGGAACATAACATCTGTACCCAGCCAAATCCCTTCTGCATATTTATGTAAGGAAACAGTTATTCTTTACCCAAGTTTGCTTTACCTTGCATTTTCATGTGGATTGGGTATTAGTCAGATCAGGCCTTGGCTATGAATTTCCTGCATTGTACCTGTAGACACACCACACCCCGCCTAACAAACCCCATTGTTTCTAACACCAAGGTTACTGGACTGCAAAATTCTGCTCTTTTGTTGGAGTTGACTTTCGACTTCCGATGCGCGTGCAGTCTTGAAATAGGTGATGGTTTAAGGAATCATGCATCTCAATCAAAAATCATGTTTGAATACAATATAAGTAGGATGTAATAATTAACTATACAGTGTAAAGTACTTCATCATTACATTGTGTCGGGGACTCATCAATCACTGTTGTCTGATTGGTCCAACAGTGGCTCTTTTATTAGAAACTAGGTGAAGGAGTCAGCGTATTTGTAAGGGCGCCAGTCTTCAAACCGTGGTCATGACAAGAGGAGTATCTCGAGATCAGTCTGTACTTTGAGGAGTTGCAAACATGTCATTGCAAGAATAGGATTCAATTGGAAATTTCCACAGAATTGGGACTATTTTTTTAAAGTAGATGTATAAAGATGAGGGTATGATTTGAATGGTGGTCTAGGAGTTTTGCAGGCATTGTTATCTGCATAGCAACCCATCTGTTGCAAGCTGGTTTAGTGCCGATGCAAGATAACTTGAGATAATTTCAATTTAATTCGGGCAAATTTCCTACTACCCCATTTAGAAGATTGAATTGAATTATTTATCAAGTATTATCTTCAAATCAACACTTAGCAAATATTGCCACCTTCTCAATTTTTTCACTTAATTTCATTGCAAAACAATTTTCACAAAGGACAAGAACCCACCTTATTTTTAAAAATTCACTGCAGGTCTAACTGTATTGAATGTTCTAACACTGGCACTTTGGTGAACACACCATTGCCTTAGGTTGGGTATGTTTTTCTCAATTTTTCTTCAGCCAAAATATAGTGTAAAGGTTGTAATTTTATTTTATGAAATTAAAGGTGGTTTTTTCTGATCCTAGCACCTCCACTTTTGTTTTAATGGTTCGAAAGATTTGGCAAAGAATATTGTTTCCTTGACAATTTCAGTTGATTCCATCATGGTGTTTTTGTGTTATTGATAAATATTTGTCTTACAATGCCCTGATTGATATGCCAAGTGCTGTGTTGTATTTTGTCATGGATAAAAAATCAGAGATGATCAAATCTGCATGTGAAAATAAGCACGAGCCAATGGTTCGGAACATAACGCCATGTGAATGCAAGAAGGTCGTAAGTGCAACAGCTGCCATGTGATCCACCTGTGTGCTGCCATGTAATAGGTTAACTCAATTTATCTTTCCTTGAGTTAGTGGCTCTTGAAATGGTTCTTCGGGTGATTGTGTTGTCTGAAGAACCATTTCAAGAGCCACTGACCAAAGACTTGGCATAATTAGTATGTTGAATGGAATTTCTGACAAATGGCAGCTATTGCACTTACGACCTTCTTACTTTTACAAGATGATATAATACTAGTAATTAATAGGCATAGTACACTGTAAAGTAAGGAGTAAAAAGGGGATTATCCTCAAATATGAAGTAAAACTCTTGATCAAACATGAGTAAATCTTAACCAACAATGTGTAAAGTTTACTCCATTGTTATTAAGATTTTACTCAACACATGACGGTAATCCCTTTTTTTCTCTTTATTTTAGAGTGTATATCCATTATACATGTATATACTAAATATGTCTAACCAAGAGATTTGATCATGATGCACCTGAAAATTAACAATTGCTACTCATGCATATCGGAAACAAAGATCAAAGGCACCAAAGGTGAAAAGGTGAGGGCTTTGAAAGAGGTGAGGTTAAAGTAGAGGTGAAAGTCCCCCACTGGGATGGGATGGTCCTAGACATCTCCAGGGGTTACCCCTGCACTGGATGACACAGTTCCCTTTGGATTGGCAATGACCAGTCAGCCAGGGTTTCCACTCTGTAATTACAGCAGGTTTCAAAGCTTATTACATGCAGCCTGAACACACAAATTTTACCAGTTTTCTCTGTCTGAAGATCAATGGCCTTAAGCGAACGGTGTAACCTCAGAAAACCACCAATTATCTTCCGAAAAATAAAGATGGTCCAAGAGACTTGGGGTGTCATTGTTTGATTCGGAAAAATGATAAAAGTGCAGCAGCATCTGTCTTGGGGAATGAAATCAAGTGGAAAGACCTATTGCCTCTATATTATGATTAAATGATAGCACGTCATGTTGATGACCAAAATAATCGTTCACCCCAAATTAGTTCTGATGATGTACGTAACATCTTTTGGCACCGCTGACACAATACGCATCTGTTCATGAAAATATGTATGGGGTAAATTAATCAGAGCATAGCACAGCAATATAGGCTAATGATGCCGGCTAATTTACAGCTCCCTGGGAAGAGAATCACAAAGGAAGTAAAGAAATGTTCATTATCTATGAGCTCTTCTCAAAATTGGGATTTAAATTTCCTTACAAATGGGTATTTCTAGACTCCAAATATACCGTTTTTCTTTTATGTTAGAGTGCAGTTTGTAACAAAAACAAAGTCGGCTAAATACAAGTCAAATTGAAACAATCTTAATTCTTGTAATTATTACAATTCAATTCTCTCAAATAAAAAATAAATAATGCCAAAACCCTTAAAACCTGTAAGCCATGCCGATTTATAAAAATTATTTAGAAAAAATAATAATTGGTATTTTAGCAATTTGTGGTCTAGGACTCTAGAGAGTCCATGCCACACATAGTAGCCGTGTCTGCTCACAGAATTGGATTAACATTGGTTCACTGATTGTGTAGCTGGGCGGCCGTTGCGTACATACAATTGCATAAACTTTATAACGGTTACTCACGTCTATCATTTAATTAATTGCCCCGGGCGCAGGGCCAGGGCTCGGAACTCATGACATCTGGCATCTTATCCCTCAGACACTTGAAACACAACTGAATCATATTCTCAAAAATGCAGAAAAGAAATTGATTTGATGTGGGCTGAATTACACATCGCAAAATAATAGTACAAGCCCATCGAGGAATAGATGAACGGTGCATATTGGTTTAGTTAAGCACCCAGACATTTCAAAGGATGGCCATGTTAATACACTGGTTTTTGAAGTGGTTCGGTATAGTATTGAAAACATAGGCCTATGCTGGATGTCAGAGTCCATTATGTTGAGTGATTAGAGGAAATTTCGGTTCCTGTGAAACTTGAGTGAACAAAGATCAGTTGGTGTAACATCTTGATGTTTTCTGTTAATTTTGACAAAAGAGAACCAACTTTTTTCAAAACTTATTCGGTTATTTACACTCAGCTTTATTTATTTTCCACCAAAAGAAATTGCAATAATAAAATGATCAATACTGAATGTCTGTCCTACTACTCCACTTTATGAATCACTTCAAATATTTTTTCTTTTATTTTGATGATGTCCACATTGTATTTGTTGGGTTGCCCAACATTTGGTTGACTGTCCTACAATTTTTTAACTTGCTAAGGTATTGGTTATATATTTGCTGCTGTTAATTTTAGCTATACTTTAGGGTGCAGTAGATACAAAATGAAAAATAATAATTAGGCACAACTTTAAAGAATTAACAAGTCAAACTCACACAAAGATAAACATATGTTTAATTTGTCACAGGTCCCCTATTTTTTAACAATTCGTAATGATTTCTTCATTGCAGTAGTGCCCATTTTTTTAAATGAAAGCTGCATGGCATAGCAGAATATTTTCACAGGGTTAACCCTCCGAGGACAAAACCTTTCTTACAGTATCTCTGATTGGCTCATTATATTATATAACATGATATAACCCTCTAAGTAACCAATCAAAATTGCCGTTGCTATAGTTGTGAAGAGAGTGAATTGAACTGTTTTAAATACTTCAAAATGCAGCTAACATATAAGACCAAATTAGAATGAACTTGGTATGATAATGATGGTATGCTGTGTGCACTACAGATTAATGTGAAAATCATTACTGATCGTACACATTTTTTGCTCCATTTCCCATAAAATGTTAACGGCCTTGTCCATAATCATCATCATCATCATGATTAGGTTTCTCCATAAGAAACCACATCGCTTCCATATGAGGGCTGGGGGCAACCAAAAAAAATTCCTTCATAGTATCAAAATGCGCAAAATTTAACACTCGGAACCCTCTAGACCGCCAAATTGTTCCACTGATAGCCTGATTCGATTGCAGACATTCCTGTATGGGTGGCGACCCCCTGGAAACACTCGCCAAAACCTCCGGTTGGCCATTGCACTTGTAATGGATCCCAGTGCAAATTACTCATCCCAACTTCCCCTAGTCATGACTCTGCATTGAAATTCACAAACTTGATAGGCTAACTTATTAGCCATGAAATCACACCAGGACCGACCAGCGCGCTTTTTGGACGCAACATTTTTGCCACTACACTATTAGAAATTGGAGTTTATGTTTATAAGGTGTCAAAAGATGAGAAGCCGTAGCTGAATGTTCCAGACGACATTCGGATAGCCGAGGCTTGCGATGTCGGCTAAAACTGTTTGCCCATTCTTGAATAACCAACCACCCACAGCGATAATTTCAAAATGACTTGTAAATGTACCAGCAGTCAATTAGGATGGGTTGACTCACCTCACAAAAACCAACAAAATTTATGTTATAATCCACCTAAAGATAAAGAAATCATTTCAATTTTTCATACAGTCAAATTTGCAGGCAATAAACATCTAAGTTTTGTTCCACACTGAAACCCTCTACATGTGGCAAATGACTCAGGTCCACAAAGTCTAGCATTTCAAGAGAAATATTTTTAAATATTCTTTTCTGACCATATTCATAAATTAAGTTGATAATGTTAAGTAACACATCTAGTCTTGGGTAAGAACTGAATTATTTTAACAGGTTTTGGGTTGAAAATGTCAATTTTCTCTGACTCATACATAGACACCAATAGGAATTCAACCACAGGCAAATGGCCTACTAAATCATCTAAACTTGAAAGACAACACAAAACAAAAATCGTAAAAAAAAAATCACAAAGGCAGGCTAGTATCTTCTTTCAAATTGCCCATTTAAATACAAAGTCACAGTCATGGGTCAAAGCAGATATGATAAACAATATAAACAAATTGGTGGAAAATTAGCCATTAACCACCCACTTGGACTGCTATCTAGTGACATCAACAGAGGAACCCAACACACTCACTGGCCCAGTTCTCTTGCTTTCCATTCCCAATTAGCATACTTACATATTATTTGTGTAGTTGGATAGCTCATTTCCAAAAAAGGCAGCTCTTTCCAAATCTAGGGCTGGCATACGTCAAATGCAATACCCGCTGCATGGTGAAGTATGAATATGTCTACTTATTCACTCAAATTTCTAAATAAATTACAGTGGAAGAACAAGTAATCAATTCCAAAATTCTGTTCAGCACTTGCACTATTTTAACATTTTAAGTACTAACCTTAAAGGGGCATTTGTGATCCATAGCCTTGTCCCCCTAATTTACCTGGAAAAGGTTGAAACTTTTATCCTACATGGTGTATGTGTGCCTAATATCTTGCACGCAGTTTAATTATGGGAGTGAACTGGGGGAAAGAGTTCCATATGTAACCCACTTTAAAATTCTACAGGAAACAAAATGTTTTTTATATATGGCCTAACACTAACAATTACCCTAATTCTTAAGCCAAAAATAAAATAAAAAAGAATTTTGTTAGTCCAGTTAAATTTTTTCAAATCCTGCCCATCTGACCCAAGTCCCCATTTCTGGAAAAGAAATGCAAACCTAAAAGATGATAAAATGTTACTTATTTAGCACTTTCCAGTCAAAATCAACATCAATAATGCCTCGGAAAGCCTAGTTTTATGCCAACGAAAGTCAAAGCCTCAAGTGCTGTCCTACAGCACTAGTTTGGCATCCAAAACACCAATTGAGTGGCTCCCCCACACCAATTGATTTTGTTCCTGTATAGGACTGCCACTCATCCCCACCCATCAAAAATTTCAAGAAAAACCCCGCTCTAAAATGCTGCAGTTAACAATTTATCATTGAACGAGCTGGTATGAGAGTAATTATCGTAGCCAAACTCAAGCTGTTGTAGCTCAGCCTTGTTTGTCTTTATACGAACACCATCCTATATAACCCAGGCTTATTTGTCTTTATGAACACCATCTGAATAAACACCGCCTCTATATACACAGAAACAGAAACACATTAACAAATTCATCAACTAAGTTCATCGACCGACGGCATTTACAAGATATCGATGAAATGGCAAGCAAATACAAGGAATATTACAGTTCAATTAGGAAGATTGATCAACTCATGGTCCACCGCTGATGGCTTACAGGTGAGGAAATAATTTGCCGACAAAAACACAGGCAATCAAGGAATTTAGGTGAAAAATTGGAAGAACTAGCAATAATGGAAAAGACTTGAGATGGCCCTAGATGATATCAGACCATCCACTAGTACTTTTAAACCATGTCAAATTGCATCCAATGGATTAAATATAAATAGATAAGTAAAATTAATAATGCATCAAATCCTGATATATCTTAGTACAGTTCAACGACCAGTTATGGTATGCCGATCATGGTACTTTCTTACCATACCACAGTGTAGTAAATAGTAATGTCGTATTCAGTGCTACGGTTTATATTTTTGAAGTCACCATATTCATGATTAACTACATCATGTAGTCAATCTTGTGGGTGGGGTTCATTCTGTGAGACCATTTAAGGTGCAATAAGAGATTTTAAGACACATATGTGACATGGTATATCAAAACCAGGCAGAATTGGGCAAGGTTCTAAATGGAGAAAAAGGCCCAGACGAGGTGAAGGGTGATTTTCTACAAGGCCCTTCGAGCTGCTATAGGCCTCTCTGTGGCCTCTCTTAATATATCTTTTTGTTTCCAAGTGGAAAAGGAATGAACTACAAATCAATGTAGTAAAACACAAGAGTGAGTGAGTGAGTATTAAAATTTAACGACAACTCAACACAATTGTGTTATATCGTGTCATTACATTTGTCATTTAACATTAAATATAAAAAACAACACAATATTAAAACTTCATTTCAATTCAAATTACAATTAACAATTACAAAAGGATACACATCATACAGTGATGAACCAGAGCATCACCTATCCATGTATAAAACAAGATAAACCAACTAATTGCAAAGATACACTTAGAAAACATGCATCAATAAAAACAAGTTCAAAAGATATACTGATAATTTATAACTATACACATCATAGACTGATGACAAAGGTCATCACTCATCCATGTACCAAGTAAAAACTTCAACTTCAAATACAGATAATCGACAATCACATCAGAACATGCAAACATGAGATCCCCTTTACAGACCAAATAGATGGTCTCATACATGTACATTTTATAAATGGCTCCAATACACTTGGGCATTATGCCAAACTGATAGATTAAATTACATCAACAATTATACAGTACAAACCTTAATACATGCTACTATTTACTATTACAAAAAAAATAAATAAGTGGTCTTACCTATGTACAAATGTAATTGATAAATTGTTTGTTTTTTATGTTAATTGATTTTAAGCTACATGTACTTAAACGAGTAATACAACAGAACATCTTAATAATACAATTACACAGTCGATATCAACACACATTTATAATATAATCCTAAATTTAAATACAACCCGTCTGTTCAAATAACAGACGAGTTGCCCCTTTTAGTCGCCTTTTACGACATGCAGGGGAACACATCGGGCCAATTCTTAACCCCGAACCCGCAGGGGGCCCCATTTAGTCGCCTTTTACGACATGCAGGGGAACACATCGGGCCAATTCTAAACCCCGAACCCACAGGGGGAGTAAAACACAAGAATACAGAAAGTGCAACACTGTGGTAGGGGGAATAGGCATGCCTCTACATTTACACATCTGGAGATGATCATATAACCTCTTCTGCTTTGCCCTAGTTCTACAGAACACCACAAAATAAACCTATGCTCAAAGTTCAGTGGATTCTAACATTGTTTTTATTTTAAGAGTATTTTTAACATTGTAGTTCCCCATAGGCATCTTTGTTAATTGCCTGGATCCAAACATTTAAAGGTGCCCCATCCGATTACAACATTTAACATTCTGTATTCATAGGAAAGGCAAGATCATCAAAAGACCTTATGCTACACTTTTCATTTGATTTTGACATAATTTTAATATAATGATAATAATAATTAAGACATTTTAATATTATTCAAATTATTTTTTATATATTATATTAGGCTTACATAATTTTAATGCAAGTGGTAATTGTGTGTATTACAATGGCCTATAGATTACTGTTAAAATAATACCCTGTCACCATTAACAAATCATATTTAATGGTTACAGCCTATCGATTACTGTATAAATATTATCAAGAAATTGAGGATGTCCTTCCCACAAAAATATCTGAGTATCCCTTAAAAGCCAAGAGCTGTCCAAAAAAGAGGAATTGAAATCATTTAGCAAAAGTGAAACTGCCTGTAAAATTTTGCATCACTTGCGTTGAGACTCCATCCTACAAAATGCATTCATTGTTGTATTCTTAATTGGGACATTTTAAATGTTTTTATTATCAATATCACAAAATGTGACTGTTATTGTTCCCTGTAAAATAAGGATCAGGGTTTATGAGTCTGAGTCATTGATCTCCAAACAAGCTAAATTGCCAACATACCCTTCATCATCCTCAAGCATTACATTTACACCTTACACTCAATGAAATAACCCACCTTGTTAACAAAAACATGGCTGGTGTACTTTAACAGTTAAGCCTACTTCTCATGCTGATACTAATATGAAATATGAAAGAAGAAAGTGCGGACACATGAGAATTTCCTCGCAATTTTCTCAGATTATCTTAGCTAACTCATTGCATAATCACTCGCCATATGCCCAGTATTAGTCACCTTAGTCGTCACGGCGATAGAAGTATGAGTGTAATGGGATGAGACAGTGGTTATGGTACCACTTGTTTCTATTTAAGATGTGTTAATTTGCCAATTCCACTTAATTTAGTTTTGGTATCAAGCATAAACAAATTACATGGGTCACATAGTGCTGGTGGCCTTGTAATTAGCCTAGCAACCATGATGTTAATCACGATTCGAGAATTAGGTCATTGTTTTAAAGGGGCGTGTTCCGATCATCTTTGGGACCCCCCTGATTTACCGGAAGTAGTATCGAATTTGATATCAGATGAAAGGCCGTATTTTTCTCATTGTCGTCCTGAAATTTGAGCCCTCGAATCCATTTCATTCCCAAGATATAAACAAAAAACCGCCGTTTTAGTGGTTAACCACTTTATTAGCACTGTATTGAATAGGGCTTTGCAACATGCATTATTGCGTCTACCATCAAAACCGCAAGTTTGTTTCCCACGGTACTTGATGGGGTGTATGTGCAAGTGTCAGGCTCTCATATCAAGTAGAGAACACAATACACATAAATCGGAACAACCACCTTTAAAGTAAATTTTTCTTCAATACCATATCCTTAGTTACTTCATTTGTTATGTGTCTGAGTAGACCTAGCTATCTAGTTCTGAAACTGGAGCTTGCCATTTTAAAATCCAATTTGATTAAAATGCCCTCGGAAGTAATCAAGTTGAAAAATCCTAGGAAGCATGCAACATTTGTTTATGTATTTTTGTTTTCTGGTTGATTGGCTGTCACGTTGGCATAGGGATGTGTAGTGAGTTTTCTTAAGGGTTGTTTTTATGATGTAATTAAATTGATTAATTTTGTTATTCCTGCTTATCTCCAATCTTGCATCTATACAGCTTATCTCTATGCCCTATAGATTTCAAATTAATTTGAGGGGCAAAGAGGAAAAATAAACCCGAATGATCTGCCAAACTGAATTAGGCACATACGTAACGCAAACACAAAGCAACAGCACCAAATATGTTCTACCCAGCCCAAATTGACATCACTGATCAATAATGCCAAAATGAAATTGGCATTATTGATCACAATATTGCACTCTACTTAATGTGTTAGCAAAACATAATGTAACCAAATTAAGATTTAGAATTGATTATTGATAGCGATCAAGAACAATATGCAACAAGAATACCTGCCGGAACCAGGGATGAAAAATCTATTGATTATTGATCATGATTCATAAGGTGCTTGGTGGGTTAAGACGAACTGCATAACATCTGTCAATCTTAACATACCAGGTTATGACTGGGGATTGGAGTCTAACTGCCTCAAGCAATTTTAACTCCGACAATCAGGTTTCCTCTACATAATCTGATGGTAGATAAAATTGCCATCCAGCCTGACGAAAACTTACAAAAAGAATCTCTTGGCGAATATATTCAGTATTTTAGTTAGGGTTAGAGTTTTCTTTAATTGGAATTGACAAAATTAACACAGATGCTTTAAAATTTGTTGAAAGTAGAACAAAAATATGGTACTCAACATGAAATTTGTTCTTAGAATATCAGCACTGAAGGGGTTAAAATGCACTGAATAAACTTACTGGATTGTGATAGGAAAACATAACACTAGAGAGGGAGCAACAAAGGCAATACAGGCGTTTTTGTTTGTGTTATAAATTCTAAGTGGCAAATCTGACTGGTTAGATTAAGAAGGTCCACGTGTGGTAAATAAAAGTGATGACACTTCCTTTTTGTAGAAGATGCGGGGATAAAATAGCCTGAGTCAGGCCGCGTGCTGGTAGCTATCGAATGTCGCAAATGCATGTGACATGAGCGGTGAAAAATGCATCCTATTGCTAATTCATTCATACTCGGCAACTGGTGCCGGTGATTTTTAAATATTTAATCGTCATTAATACCAGAAATCATAAATACTCCCACTTGGCATTATTTTGGGGTATATTTGATATCATTACGTTCAGTATGTTGCACAGTGCTATTCACAGTAATATTATGTATGCTGATTTCTTAGGTCACAAAACACTTGCTTTATTTCCTAACTATGGACCGGTTACATTTTCATATTCATGGCATCAAATGCCACAGTACTATTACTACTTGTAATTAGTTTTGGGAATTTTATGAAAAAATTACAAGAGTCATTTTGTGATTCTAGCACCTTGTTTTATTGCGATGTAATTTTTGCCCATTTACAGACAGAAAATTTTGAATTTATGGCAAAGGTGAGCAAATTTGCACATCACAAATAAAAACTAGAATTTTGCAGTTCTCAGCTTTCGCGCTCACTATATTAAAAGAATAAGGCGTGGGCCGCTGCATATAAAAAAACTTAACAACAACTTCTCAGTTTTTTCAACACAATGACTGCCTGCCATGATTAACTGGTCTAAGCTTAAATGACTTCTTTGAAATGCATATTTTAACAATCAGAGCACAAACATACATTCAATTGCTGAGGTGAGTGTAGGTATGACATGTCAAACTGAAGATTCATCCATTGATTTAAAAAATTATGTGCAATGACTAAAATCAATATATTTGTGGAATAGCTATGTCCTAAGACATTGCTATTCCCTCCTTTGTTCATTCTTGTATTTACAAATGTAGGTCAACAAAAACAAGTTTTGAGATTGCAAAACTCAAACAGACAGACTAAATTTATTTCATGCTATAGAGGCAGGCACTGGATAAATTTTTTCCCTTTTGGAAATTTGGTCACAAGTACCATCCCCAAATGACCTCAATGCGTTGGAAAGCTTAAACTGGATTATAGCAACAATAGTTAACCAAATACTAATGATCTTATTATTCTTTGTCATAAAACTGTGTAGTTAAGAGTCCATTAAACTAAATGACCAAACTCCAACATTAAGGCGTGGGCTTGCAACTTTATCAAAAGCAGCTTAATACCTGCAAAAAGTTGTGTCTCTGAATTGTATAGCTAGAATGACAATGACATACGATTAGATGGTTTGGGATACAATAAGACCACCATTTTGAAGATCCACCTATTCATGGGATGCAATTTGAACTAGCAGAGCCTTAATTTTCTGATGCAGTAGTGCAGTAGTGCTATTCAACACTGGGTTCTTGGGGTCATCAGTGTACTCCATCATCTCTGACGCTCCTTTATTTATTGCCATCATTAAACACGCATCTTTAAGCTTAGAATTAAACGATATTAATAGAAAATGGAACTGGCATTTTGTGAAGTGTTGTTACAGTAAACAGTCTAGGTTTAAGCAATTTGCAATGAGTCATCCTTCAAATACAAGGTTATATATAAGATAATAGTGTAAGTTTTTGCACCACATCTTTTAACTGGGTAAAACATAAGTTTTTTAGAATTAATTACACTTTCCTCTTCAGAAAACTAAGCAAAATTATTTTCTTCCAGTTAGTTGGGCAGAGCAACAAGAACACAAACATGTTAAGGTATGATCAAAATACTTTTGTAAAACTGCCGTGTATGGCAGGTCCTGCAGAGTCTGCAAGTGGAGGCTAAACTAGTTACGATCCTGGTAAGCCTATGAGCAGACAGCATAGGATATTGGATCTGGGTATGCTCAAGGGCTATTTCTGGTCCAAATTTTTAGTACAAAAATTATGGGTCTTCACCTCATAATTTCCATTTTTAGTACAAAAATGAAAATATAAAACAGTGATATACTTATTGTTATATTTTTGTTTATACCCAGTCAAAAAGTGGGGGCTTTAAGTAACCCTAGCCTCCCCAAGTCACAGCTGGATAGAAAAGAATCTCAGCTGGAGCAGGTTTTGATCATCATGTTATTCTTGCTTTGCAAAAATATCTAGACAAACATTACTGCTACTCTAGATTGAGTTGCTTACATGTATGGTGCGTGAGTTTCTTTTGAATGGAGAACTGAGTTGAGTTTTGGATGTGCCCACCAGGCACTACCCAAACTCTTTTCAAAATACTGCGGCCGGACACGCAATGGGACAGACGATGCTGGAAGACGGTGGCAGTGGCGGTGTAGAAAAAGCATTCTTTCCTGCCGCGAGCTGCGGTGATGCGACGGACTCCCATTTTGGGAGTGGTGCGCAT
>JAMKCH010068212.1:0-29164 GCA_023653785.1 Ophioderma brevispina
CGAATACCTCGTCAAACAAAAACCTTACATAATATAGCGTGGGGGGGTATAGGCAATATATGCAGGTGTAGAGGTATAGTCCCCGGCGATATCAATTGCCCTTATTTTTTTTGTAAGAATCTGATGAATATTTATTACGTTATTGTACCCCATGTATATTTTTACTCAACGGGACATAGATTAAGTTCACAGGTTGTTTTGAGCTGCGCTTCCCTCTGTATTTTTTTCCAATGATTTTTTCATTATTACAAGTATTTATAACGATAGATTGGATGGGAACAAATCTAGTTCAGTGTATCGCTTCAAGAACACAAACTGTGCATTTTGTTCAGTTGAACCTGATATACAACGATCTGTGTCAACACGTATTTTGAATGGAGTAATTGAGGGAGTTGCGAATAGCATTTGTTTTCGTAACCAGTGAATCAGATCAGAACGAAATACATTGTAAGAATTTAGATGAATCGGATTTGGAAGAATTCTCCGATTTTGTTAAGCAAGGATGCTTTTTTAAGGATTTGCAGAGGACAGATATAAAACTCAAATCTAACTGGGCATCAATCCATTTGAGCAGGCGCATAATATCATAGGGCCTATTTAGGGCCTCGTTTTACCCCCCCCCGCTACCACTACAGAAAAGGTTTAACACCTTTTGGTAGTTAGTAGACCCTCTTACATTCAAGTAGTTAGTACTCATCAAATTGTGTATCACGGTCTCAAATTAGGGGTCAATTTAAGTTTTTCCCAGGGGTCAAACTTTTTAACAAGCCCCAATCATGTTGAATGTATGCCATACTGGGGGTCCAAATCTAATAATGAAAGATTGAAAAAAATGTATAAGCTTGTACCACCTACGACCATTGATTTTGCAGTTATAGGGTAGAAATGATAAAATGGTAAAAAACGAGTCAATCTCAATTTGTCAGGGGTCAACATTAAAAAGTTAGTATGATTATATTTAAATTACTTGAAATGATGCCTGAGGTAAGAGGACTCCCAAAGAAGGGTCAAAGAAGGTCAACACCAATTGGAGTATGTTACCTAGATTATTTGTGCATAACAATGATAAAACTATGCCTAAGCCTTGTTCAAGGCTGGCTGCTAAGAAACAGACAACTTGCTCTTTTTATTGACATTTATCTCAATTATTTTGAAAAATGGGTTTGCCAGATTTGAAATCAGTGCTTTTAGCAATTGAAGGGGCTACTCTGTCTAGAGAAAGATTCACTAAAAAAATAATCGGGTATACTCCTGGGGGCTCTGTTGTTGGGCACACTGGATCTAGGGAGCCTGCTAGTCGGGGTATAAAACCACAAATACCTAATGTGGTCAGGTGCAGTTGCTATGCTACTCAGGGCGGACAGCATTGTTCTAATTGCCTTGTGGTTTTAATCTTCCTGTATAACTCTCGTACAATTTTTGCACAAATGCCGAAAAAGTTACAGATAGAACAGGGCGCTCTGAGCTGCCTGTGTGGAATTTATTGAACTGTATTGGAAGGCTGCAAGCATGGAATAGGCCAGGTGAAATAAGAAGCCATCAAATTAGGTGCGTGATAAAATGAATTTTGCCATGGTTATTGCTATTTCTTCAGTTTTAGGAGGGGAATAGGCTCCACTCCTCGCATGATTTCTGCATAATATGATCTGTGACATTATTGTATCAGACGTGTGACCAGTGAATGAAGTTGGTAGAGGCCTTGAACAAGGCTAAATACGTATTGCAGATGGTACAAAACTATTACTTATTTTGACACATTAAGCTAGATGACAAAACTTCTTTCATTTCTTGCCAAACATTGGAGCAACTTCTGATTTTGACCCTGTACAAAGAGAATATTGAACCTTTTTGCAATTCAGCCAGTTTTACCCTAATTAAACTCCCCAAACAAATGGTCATAGCTGGTACGAATATCATTGTGGAACCTTAGACTAGACGGACAACTATGGCATGCATTTCAAAATGATTGAAGCATTTTAAACGTTGACCCATGTGTAACCTTATATTGCGCCCCTATTGAAAAAGTTACACTACAATTTGAGAGTACTTAACTACCCTAGCGTTGACTACGCTAGGTACCCCATCAGGTTCGGGACAGTGGATGTTCCCGAGTCCTCGGCAATTAGAAAGCCTTGGGTCTGTTTGATCAGACTAATCTGTCTATGAATGAACATGTTAAAGGTCAGCATTAAGTCTGTTAAAACTTCCACCTTCGCACTATTTACCGGATCGCCGCTTTATCACATTTGAGAGTTGTAATCATCTCGTCCGTTCCATGATTTATCTCGCATTGGACTATGCCAATTCACGTTTGTATGGAATGTCGGACCTAGATGCTCGGAGATAACTTCAGATTTGCAGAATAGAGCAGCCGGGCTGGTGTTCAGATCTGATTAGAAGAACACCAGCTACTCCACTCCAAAAAGAGCTCCATTTGGTCTACCACATAGTGAGCGCCGTGTGTTTTAAGGCTTATGTTTTATTACTAGGGCATTCCGGACAATTGCAATCTGATTGTCGTAATACCTCTCTTTAGGTCCAGGGCTACAAGCAATGTAGAAAAGTAGGGAGGGTACCTCGAAAGAACTTTTTTGCGCCCCCTTCCTCCTCCCCCTACTTTTCTACTAACCATTAATGGTTTGTTGAAAAACTCAGGATTACAAATCCAAGGTCGTAAAAAATTCGCCGGGATTGCAAAACTATAGATATTACGCAATAAAGGATGACGTCATCAAAGTATTTTGGGGGAAAATCTTAAAATTTTACTATTTTATTTCTTGCAGATTTTGAATAGAGTCGTTCACAAGCTTCCTATTTCAACTTATTGGAAAGCTATATGGATTATTTAATTTTGGTTAGGAACTTTTAATTGAATTTTCCTATGACACATGTACAAGATAGAGTTTTCAATTGCCATTTATTTCAAAAACCTGCCAATTTATCCTGTGTATCCACGAAGGTCAAAATACGTAATAATTTCTCTGGCTAACGCACAATTTATTATGAACCTTTATTCACATTTTTTTTAAAACTCCTCCTATACACTTTGGGAGTTCTGAGTAACGGAAACTAGTTTGATTTCAACGTGGGTACACCCGACGTCGTTTATTGGCCAAAAATTTGACTGGACGTCATCACGTTGGACTCCACGTGTAAAAAAATATGCAAAAAAATTTTGTTTTGTTTTATCTGATGCCTGCATTAAATTTAAGACAAAGCATTTTAGAACACTAAAAGGAATCAATTTTACCCCTGATCTGCGCAAAGAAAAAAATAAATCTGAATTGATTTGCTGTACTAACTTCAACTTCAACTCATTTTTTCTCGCATTGTACTTTTTAAAAGTTTTTGGCTTCACGAAGCACCTGTATACTTTCCCCTAGTTTCTGGATATCTGTGACCCCACCCACCCTCTAAACGGGTTGGACATAGATTGGAACTTTGGAAGGCTGATTATAATTGAGGTAAAGATGAGTACTTATGAGGGCACCATCCTTACATTAGGACGCCACGATGTTGTTCTACTATCTGAGGCAAGACACTTATCCACAGAAAACATACACACTATAAAAATACTTGAGTCTTGGTAAAATAGGTCAAATTTGGGGAACTCCAACAAATTGCAAGTTTTTTAAAAAATGCATTTCTATAATGTCTCCAAATTATAGTAAGATCGAAGTATTTTATCAGCAGAAAGATACCTAATTTACATATATCCAAAAATGGCCGCCATTTTAAACTTTCCAAATTGTCGGTAATAATTCTCGTTCCAGGTGGCTTATGAGGGCTTTTTAAAGAGCTTTAAGCACCTAATTTCCATAATTTTATTTCCCATGCCTTAATTTTTATTCTGATTTGCATTTTTTTTTTTTTTTAAAAAAAAATTTTTTTCCAAATGACAGGCAAGCAATTTTAGTTTTTGCCTGTATCCTGGTTTGGAAAACATTGTTATTTTGGTTGTATGACAGCCATTTTGAACTGTTCATTTGCATAGGCTGTAACATAAGACTGCGGGTTGCCTCAACATGGTTATAGCATTTTATGCGGGGCACTTACACATTGATCAGCGATTCAGGATTGTGACATGGGATAGACCCCTTTTTCTTGACACTTCTTAACTCTGTTTTTGCTCTTTTTTGTACACCAATAATGACAACCCCTTTATGTTTACCTGGTTGCTGAATTGTTTATCCAATTTGATCCCCCCTGTTTCGTTACTCCTGCTATTAGGGCGGTCCCCCTTTCCTAGTTCCAGTACCCAATTGGACCCCTTTTTATTTAAAACAAAGTCATTGTTACCCAAAAGACCCGCTTTTAGTAAGTGTCATGATGGGATGTTTACTTCAAAGTCCAGCATCAAATCAATTATCCACTTCCTTCCAATTGCAACAGCACATTGACTACACTTGTAAATTCTTACAATACTGTAAGTGTCGTTACAGGCAATTTTGCTTTATCAACTAACCGTTACCCAGGTTACAAGGTTGTTTTTGCAGTTGAAAAGTTTGCAGATTTTCTAAAGTTTGACTACAATTGACCCTATTTGCAATTTTCTACCCACTGACCCAATATTCCCGTTTGGTAATCCAAATGGTTCCCTTTAAGCTTTCAACCAATGACCAGGGGCGGATCCAGGGATTTCTTCAATAGAGGGGTGCCCAATTTCCGACTAGCTGCACGCTGGCCGGTAGATGCAAATTTTTTTCACGGTCGTTCGAAATATGAAGACAAGGGGGGCGAGAACATACTTGCGACCACTTGGGCGCCACAAAGCTAGATTCTACACGGCGCCCAAAAGAGGTACCGTCATTTCATTTGAGATTTACAGGGCGCCCTCCTATTCGAAAGAAAATGCCTGTTTTATTATCTACATATGACGTTCGGATGATATATACTGCCGACAGCGGGGCGCCCACAAGCTAGATTTACACGGCGCCGACTCCGGGTACCTTCATTCTTAGAGATCTACATGGCGCCTTGTGCGTAAAAAATGCATTTTTTAAAATTTAATAAAAAGAGGGGGCGCGCGCGGGGGTACAACGTCCGACTGCTTCACTGGGAATTCCGCAAGGTCCTTGTTGCTCCAGCGTGGGCAGACCAAGAGGTGTTCATTGTCTGTGGTGCTGTCCAACAACCAAGGGTATAAGTTATCATGATATGCTTCAGATAGACCCCAACTTTCTCTCGAAAGGAAACTTTTAGGACTCCCCCTCAGCGCATCCCCGTTCTGGTTCTCCCAATCTTCCCCCCCCTTTGATCGGTACTCTCTTTGGCCTCCCCCCTATAGCCTTATCCCATTCAGGCCACCTATGAGGAGTCAGCTCAGGTGGGGATGCTCTACTCAGGGTTCCATATCACCCCTTGATAGATGTACTTGGTTTTCGATGGCCAAGTATTTCTTTCCAAGGCGACTCTTTTGACCTCCTTGAGACTGTTCAAGAGGTTGGACTGTGGTTATAGCAAATCTCTCTCTGGATTTAAGGCGGTTGCAGCAGGTATCTGTCCAAAGATAGGGTGTTTCACATTAGATACTTGGCACTCGCTACGCTCTTGATGCTCGCGACGATACGACGATGTCTGGTTGTCGGAGCAATTTACTTGCTAGGATGTACAAGTTTCCGTTGGTGTTGGACGGAAGGAATCTGTGGTAAGCGGAAGCCGAAGGCCTTTAACGCTGAATCAAGATTCTTGGCATGGCGTGATCTTCCCCATACAGGCGCCCAAGAATTCTCCTGCACTTCCAGAGTAGCACCAGGGGTGGTGCTAAGTGCCCGTCGACTTCAGGGTCATGTCCTGGGCGAGCACCCTCATCCCCTTTGTGCAAGTGAGTTTGTTTCAAGTGTTAGTTGCGTAACTACTTTACTCATTCGTCTTCTCGATTTTGTGCGGTCTTATAAGACGAGAGTGCGGCTCCAACTTCCTCTTACGGGTAACTCCTACGGTAGACAGGATTGATCCAGTGTCAAGGGGAGAGTAGTTCATGACACATTCGGTACCACTGTAATCAGGCTTGATCGCTGTTCTGCCTTGCGCTTCACGGCTTTTTGCGGTAGAGGGAAAGACAGCCCCTGTGGTCTTAAGTATGGAGTTAGGCACTGTTCCATAACAGGTCGTAGCTGCTGATAGTGTTCGACGAAACAGCTTCGTTAACAATAACCATTTTTCTCACGACTTTATCCACTCAATGTGTGATTCCCGTTCACCCGGTTGAGTAACTGGCTTGTTGTTGATTTGCATGGCCGGACCAACACGCCTTGTTCTGGGTTATGAGGTGTCGCCTATCACGTGCGATACGAGTGCAGCCAGGTAGTTGGTGTTCTAAGAGCTTGTAGGTATGGCTGGAGGAGTGACGATAGGTCATAGCTCTTGGGAGTGGATGGATCTTTCCCAGGCTGTAGTGAGTGCCATGTAAAAATTGCTTTCATTCAGATCTTTGGGAACCCGTGAGAAAACATAATCCCGGCAGCAATTGTAGTAAGCTCAACGAACGCATATAGCTTTCTACTGGGCCAAGATTTTGTAGTTGCTCAGTAGAGAGTTGTCATGGCCTACTGCTTTTCCCGGTTGATATTTAGCAATACCGGTTTCAATGATGATTCCATTGTTGAAGTGGCGCGGACGTGACTGCAAACACCGCTGGTCACCACTATACCCTGGCTTCTGGTCTATCAGTCTTGATCTTCTGGGGTTCTTGCTCGCCACTTGCCATTTAATAGCAGTTGGTGGGCAACTTCCGGAGCACCCGCGTTGTGACACTGTGCTCGCTTTTGCCGAGGTTATGTTTGATCCACCCTCGGAGGCTTCTCGGATGGTTTTAGACCATGCTTGCTTGCTGTTATGGGTTCATATCGTTGGATTCAATTAAAGGATTGCAGGTTTGATTTTTTTCTCGTGGAGATCCCTTCGAAACTTCCTCACCTTTTAGCCGTTTTGTTTACAGCTTCCGTAAAAAAGGACTAGCTTCCAAACATCCCTTGGTGATATAATTGATATTCATCCCGCTACATTACGGTAAACTCGGCCTCTGGTATATCTTCCGTCCTACCAGCACTTCGGGGTATGAATTCCGATGGCAGTCTTTGTTCAATAGTTGTGGCAAATTGGCATAGTTATGGCGCTTTTGAGCAATCCTTCGTACGTTTGATCCAGGTCTTTCAGTGAATCCTTGCCAGGTCTGATTCTGTGTCAGCAGACCGCTTCTACCAAGGCCCACGTGTTTTTGTCGTTCTTTACTGCAGCGTTGACTTGGAACGATTGGTCATGATGTTTATCGTGTTGTGAATACGGACTTATCCAGAACATCTTGGCTAATCAGGTTAGATAGTTTTTGCACTAACAATAGCTAAACCGTCATGGGTTTAACCTCGTGTTTTTCAACGGGCACTACTGACCCAATGATGGCGGCAAAGTCTTAAGCAGTCCGTGAACCGGGCACGTAGATGTTGATGTCCTATCCCATCTTTCCCTTTCAGGCGACAGATTGTCCGTCTTGTTAGGTTTCATTGTCGCCCAGTGTCAGATATGTATCTATGTCGCCAATGAAGAAGTGAGGTTTGGGGAATTCACCAAGGGTTGCCGTGTTGTTTGCGCCCCCCAGTGGTGCTTCGAAGTCTACTGGATGGCGGCTTTGTAGACATGATGTAACGATTGATAGAGCTCAAGCTCATGGGTGAGGAACTCGATGTTGTATCATCGACATTGAGGTTGCTTTTTCTACTGCGGCTGGCCTGTTCTAGCTAACCATCACTTCAATATATGTCGACCTCGTGGTCTCTCGGTGGCAGGACCATTCCTGGTATGGTTGGGCGCGCCGGTGGTACTTGTCCATTGGTCATATATATCATATACAAGGTTAATGCTCGGCAGTCCTCACATTACGAAAAATCACCGCGCCCCAAAATTTGAACTCACATTGCTCGTATAGGCATTATTGGATTTGTGCAAATTATGCAACGAATTTAAATCAAGCGTTTTAAATTTCTTCAATCAATATATGAAGTTAACACATCTTTGGAATGCGTGACAAAGCGTGCAGGCCTTAATTTTAATTTTACCCCCCTCGAATCCTTTTCCTCCACCCGACCCCAACCGCACTTGTAGGTATATATAAGTACCTCAGAAACTACTTATAAGTAGAATGTAAAAAACACCTCCCCCAAAATGGAAAAAATGTTAAATTGCAGACATTTTTTTTTTAAATTTTTGCATATTTACACCATTATTTTCCATATTGGATACCCTTCTATTTTTTTTAGCAATTGTCCCCCCCCCTCTCTCATTGTTTCGCAAAGTTTTGCTGCTTGACCTCCTTTGCTTTTATTTGTAGTGTCTTTTTTCTGCGCTAGCCTATTGTTTGTCTTGTTTGCTCCTTGCTGTAAATTACATTCCCCCCCCAGCGGGGTCCCTAATGGTCCCACCCTTTCTGTTTCTGTGCATTTCCTTTCTCTCCATCACATCTTTCCCTAAGGCCCCCCCATCCCCCCCTGTCTCGCCTTACTTCCTCTGTCCCCCCCTTTTTGTGGCCCCCCCATTCCGGCACCCTAGTGGCCGGCGTCTGCCCGCCTCGTGGGGCGCTCAAAAACTGTTGTCACATGTGGCCCCATGCGAGCCATTCGCCTTGACGTTGCCTTTTGTCCCAGCCCTCAATGCCGATTGTTTTTTTTTCCGCAGCTCATGGCAACTATATCCTTTCGGTTTTCACCGGTCTTGGTTCGTCACGCTATGCCGAGCGTCTCCTTCTCCGTATTTCTACCTTCCATCGCTTCCCTGTGCGTCCACCTTTTTCTTCTGATGCCGTCATGCCCATTTTGGCCCACGAGCCGCCGTGCTTGTCCCTTCTTTTGCATCCCCCTCGCTTTGGTCCTCGCCCCTTCCCCGTATGTCGGCGCGTGTTCCCATATGTGCATAATTCGCAAACTATGGCCGTTTCCGAGACACTAGTCAGTTCTTTTAGCTCCTCGGCCTACCCGGCGCCATTCTCGTTGAGGCCCATTGCCCTTGCCTTCCTTTGTCCTGTGTCACTGGGCCCCCGGACTTCCACGTTCTGTTCCCCCCCTCTCCCTATATCAGTTCCCCCCACACCGCGACGACAGGCCCCCGTCTAGAGTTATGATCTTTCTCCTGCAGCATATCTCCTCCTCGTACCCTTTTCTTTTCCCCACTTCCTTTGCTGCTCGTTCTCCTTTCGTTGGTCTCTCTTTTTTGGTCCTCCGGCTGACCTTTCGCCTTGGCTTGTGCACCGGGGTTCCCGCCTCTCCCGACTTGTTGGGGTCCCACCCGTTCCTTCGCGTACCCTCTTACCTCTTTCGCGCCTTTTTTTCCCTGTTGGAGCATGCTATGTTCTTTGGCCAGGCCGGATTGCGCTTGCCAGCATGACCAGAGTGCCCCTACACTGTTTTCCCGCCCCCGGTCAGTGTCGGCGCCACCCCCGGGTACGTTCCGACACGAGAGAACCACACAGCAACAATTGTGCCCTCTATTATAACGCTATCTCTGGTTTCGCACCACGACGCGTCCAAGTCCATTGTTACCTTTAAGAAGCTTCCTATTTATTCAATGTATCTTCTCAGAGTTTTGATCGCACCCAGTGTGCTTTCAATTCGCTAGGTATGATGTATTGCAGAACCACATGCCTCCTTTCCCCTGGCCTGACAGTGTTTGACTTGTTTTTTTTTATAGAATCTTGATGTTCAGTACCCTCTAAGGCCCCTACACATCCGGTTACCCAATGAACCCTTCTTCACCCAAACCACGCACCAAGACACACAAAACCTAAGGTTCATCTAGCGCAATCACTAAACCCAAAGTATAAGCTAAATAAATAGATTAGAGTCCAGAACACAGACAACGTAAAAGACCAGAAAACAATTACAAATGTCAAAGTAAACCATGACCAACTCGCGAAAAAAACAAACAAAGTACAAATAACCACATAATGTATATAGGGGCAACCGCAGAACAAACCGGGGCGAGAAAAGGTGAAATTTGGACGAAGAACAGAGGGAGGCCAAAAGTGACGTATGGGGGGCAAAAATATTGAAAAATATTGAGGACAACAAACACTTTCCAACTCACACCAACCAAACTTTGAGCGACACACCACCCCAAATCGAACGAACAGAATCCTGAAAGAACACCAAAAACAAACCAATAAAAAAAACAAAACCATAAGAAAAACACACACAAGAAGTAAACCCTATCTTGGTCATTTCGAATCAGGTCGGGGCAAAATGGGGCCACGGGGGCAAAGAAACAAAACCAACCACGCCCCACCCCAACCAACCAAACCCTGGCCAGCGGGGAACCCAAGGCAACCACACACCACGAACACAATAGAGCAAGCCGCACTGTCGACTTTTTGAGAAGGCGCTATATCAACTTCCGTTTGTATAGTATTGTATTGTATATTATAGAAGGGTCTATACTAACTACAACAGGTGTCAAACCTTTTCTGTCGTGGGGAGTAAACCGTGATGTTTGACCTTGGTCCGGTGCTCCTTTCTAATTGAGGACTCTAATGCCCCAGGGCTTTACTAAGAGGTTGTATGCACAACATTTTGATAGATCAATGTCTTTGTGGAAGTTTAGACTAGTAGAAAATAGACTTTAAAGGTAAAGATTGGTTTGGTTTAAGGCAAACAATGATCATGTAATGATCGCCCCCCCCTGGTCCGATAAAGATTAATTCATATTTTACAGGATTAATGCGACACAGCGTGCTGACCTGTGTAGATTCATAAATGACCTGGAACAATCCAAAGAAAGGAGAGTGCTAAATTTTTTGCGTCAACAGGAGATCTTGAAGTCACCTAGTATAAGTAATTCACTCATTAAGGTAATTTGTGACAAAGTCGTCAAAATTCCAAAGAAATCAATGTTTAGAAAAGGGTCAAAGACAAGAAATATAATACCAGTAATCGAGTCAGTGATGCAAGCATATCAAAGATACAGGGTGTCAAAAAAAAAATTTAACCTACAAAGGCGTCCCAATTCAGGTTGTATTAAATATTTTAGTGCAAATATTTGTACATATTGGGAAAGTATTATTCATTAGCTTTCAATAAAGCAAAACCCCGTTGATTGCGGTATCCGAATTAGGAATTGTGGCCAATTGAATTTTTCACTGGATTTTTTTTTTCACTTGTAACGCGGACAGGATGTCATATGCTTAAAACGGATTTCAAACACTTTACATGACTTTACAAAGTTTTGATCATAATAACAGGTTGATTCGCATCGCATGGTGCCCTGCTTGAATATGGAGTGTTACTCTCTAAATGTAAAAGAGTGAAAAATACTCTTTCAAGGAGTATGTGACTAAGGGACCAGTCTTTGTTGGAGGTAAACTTTACCCGTTTGGAGAGTGAATGCTGTCAATCTTCATTTTATGAGAAATGCAATTCATCGATGACGAGTAATCATAAACAAAATGCCTCTTGTAAAGAGTCAAATTTAACTCTATCAAAGGACTGTTCCCTAAAAGTCACTCCTTGAAAGAGGGAGTTTCAACTCTGACATTTAGAGAGTAAGTGTCATTATGTTGCAGACATTATTCTAAAGGCCTTTGTAATGTCATAATTTATTTTCAATGCAAGTTTCATAAAAAAGAACACGAGTCCACCATGCAATCACCAATATTGTGTAAGTGCGGTATACGCTATTATTAAAACAAACCTGAAGTGAAAAAAAATAGTGATTTTTTCACGGCCAAAATCCAGTCATTTCGGATCAGAATTCAAACGGGCCAGTTAAGGTTACACAGGGGGTCAAAACTTAAATGCGGAATCACGTTGAAAAGTATTGGCATATTGTCCGTATAGTCATAAGGATTCCAAAAAGGTAGAGTTTTGTATCCATTACGCATGCTTTTGGAGTTTTTAGGGTTTATAAAACGACTGAAATGGTAAAAAAAAAAGGTCACTCTCAATATGACATTAATTAGATAAATATTTAATAATAAAGGCTTGAAATGGGGGCGCTTTTAGGGTAAAGTTTTTTCGGACACTCGTATGAGCAATCAAATTAGGTTCGAATGTCCGAAATTCATTGGGTTTTATAGGATACAGCAAATACTTCATGGTCATTTGTACTCTTGGATTAATTTACGAACGATTGTGTGTGATGGGTATTTCCAATAAACAAAGAAAATATTTTGTTAATATTGTATTTTATATTGGAGAGAGGGACCTTGTGGAAAGCAGTGCTGGTTCACTGTAAAAAAAAGGCGTTTTATTCATACAACACGACTTTCAAACCGTTCATTCCAAAGGAACATTTTATCCTCTTTTGTGGTACTAGTGTTTAGGAGAAGAAATTTGCGGGATGTTCTAAATTATGGGTCCCCCCAAAATTGAAGTTGGAATATGTTTTAAGGGACATGAGGAGATTTTTGCGGATAAAATTTACTCTCATTTGCACTTGATAAGTTGTAGAACACTTACCGAGAACGTTTCGGAATGCTTATTGCGACAAAAGGAGTACAACAGAAAACCAAAAACTATGCTTTGTTTTAACGGCCCATGCTATCGTATTGGTCACGATAGGAAATGGACACCGAGTGAAAAACCATGTTCATCCTCCCTACACCCCTTTCCCCTCTAACCCCACACCCACCTTACACACTTCCCCAACCCCCCTACACCTCTCTATTCAACTGTATCCCTCTCCTGATCACGCGCAAGACCTCGTCCCCCATCCCTCCCCTTCCGTTACCTAATCCTATTCTCATCCCTTCACCGTCCCCTCTGCCTCACTTTCCAGCCTCTATGCCCCCACTTCTTTACTTCACTCTCCAACTCTCCTTCCTCTCCCTCCGCCACCCCGCCCCCTTCACTTTACCCCCCTCTCGCCCAACCCCTCCCGTCTCCCACTACCAAAAAAAGGCTTATACACATTTGGTTAGTAGTAGGGACCCTCTATATCAATGCTAGGTAGTTAGAACTCTCAAAGTGTGTTGTCGCCTTCAATAGGGAAAATTTAAGGTTAAACAGGGGTCAAAATGCTGTTGAAATGAATGCCATTATTGTCCAATCTTAGTCATATAGTTGTACCATGTGACTATCATTGGGTTCAGTTTTATGGTAAAAATGTCTAAAATTGTATTTAAAAAAGGGGCAATGTCCATTTGTACAGAGGTCAAGGTTACAACAGGGTCACCCATGCTGTTGAAAATGAATGCATACTGTCCATTGTCCATATTAAAAGATTCCAAAATGTATAGTTTGTTATCCTTACGACCATTGCTTTTGGAGTTTATAGGTTAAAACGACTGAAATTGTAAAAAAAAGTTCAATTCAATATGACAAATAATTGCATAAATATTTAATAATAAAGTGCTTGAAATTGGGGGCGCTTTTAGGGTAAAGTTTTTTTCGGACACGTCTGTATGACAATTCAGATTAGGGTTCGAATGTCCGAAATTTCATTGTTGGGTTTTATAGGCCCCTACAGCAATAATCCTTCATGGTCATTGACCGTTCTTGGATAATTTAAAACGATTTGTTTTGGTTATGTGGTATTCCCATAACAAAGAAATATTTTTAGTTCTACGCACGATTCTGGTATGCACTTACCATAGTCGATTAGGTGTTCACGTTAAAATGCGTTTTTATTTTCTACAACCGACTTTTCAACCGTCATTCCAAAGGAACATTTTATCCTTCTTTTTGATGGTAATGTGTTAGGTAAGAATTGGCGGACTGTGTCTACCATTTATGTGGTCCAATGAAGTTCGTGATATGTTTTTAAAGGGACAGGAGGGATTTTTTGAGGATAAAATTTCTCATTTGCACTTGATAAGTTTGTCAACACTATACCGCGAACGTTTCGAATGCTTATTGGACAAACGAGTACAAACAGAAAACCAAACTATGCGTACACTCAACTTGCCTGCTATCGTATTGGTCACGATAGGAAATGGACCGAGATTAAAACCATCGTTCATCCCCCCACTACCAAAAAGTTTTAACACATTTGGTAGTTAGTACATACGACCCTCTATATCAATGCTAGGTATACTTTCAAATTGTGGTGTCGCCCTTTTCAATATGAGAAAATTTAAGGTACACAGGGGTCAAAATGCTGTTGAAATGAATGCCTATTGTCCATCTAGTCTAAGTCGTACCATATGACTATAATTTGGTTTTCGAGTTATGGAAAAATTATGGTCTAAATGTGTATTTAAAAAAGGCAATTTCACATTTATATACAGAGGTCAAGGTACACCAGGGCCAACATGCGTTTTGAAATGAATGTCATACTGTCCATTGTCATATTAAAAGATTCCAAAATGTATAGTTTTGGTACCATATGACTATTGGTTTGGGAGTTATATGGTAAAAATGGCTAAAATGTAACAAAAAGTCCTTTCCATTTGTACAGGGTAAAATCAGAAGTTGAAATTTATCTATTAGTTCTCCAGGTAGGCAAGGCCTTGGGTTGTATCTTTATTAATCTTTCCCTGGAGATGGACAGCGCAAGATATAGTGTTACAAAAACCCCATGCGCACTTGGCCGGATTCGAACCGGCTAACCTTCGTTTACATGCCACGACGCTCATAATACAGCCGACAAGGCTATCAGACATGTTGAATAGAGGAGCGATAGATATTGACAGGTTCGAAAGGTGTCCTTCGCTTTCCAGCGGATACATCTGAAACTTTAAATAGGTACATATACGAATTTTTGTTTTTTGAAATTTAAATACTTAGTTCTCCAGGGAACAAGGTGTATTATTTTTAATCTTTCCCTGGAGATGCCAGGAAAAGATGATAGCTAGCTACTCTACCACCCTCGCCTTGATAGCTTAGTCGTTAGAGCGTCGTGCATGTAATACGAAGGTCGCCGTTTCGATTCCGAGCCAAGCGCACATGTTTTTTTTCAATCAATTCCACCTATACACAATGGACTTACCCTATCGAGAAGTGTGACGAAAGGAGAGTTCTTCCCATCTTCTCTGGTTGGAATTACTTACGAACATGCTTGGTATACCCCGCGTCCACAGAGCTGATTGTAATTGTACTCCGTTAAAAACTTATTGTGACTTTGTTGGGCAATGACTAGCTGCCCCATGCAGAAGTTAAATACCGGGGTGGCACTCTCCTTTAATGTGAGACAACTAGGATGTACGGCTAAAAAGGTAGAAATTAATAACCTTTTTTAACTTAAGGTGCAACTAGATCTTCAGCATCCTATTTTCTGTATATGTAGTTATTCATATACATTAGACAGTTAAAAGATTCCCACTTTTTATTTGCTACGAAATAACTTAAAATGAAAACAAATGTGATTGTATATGCTTATATTTCAATAGAAAACATCGGCTGAATTTCGTATTTGCTCCTATAGAAATTAAAAACATTAACATTTTTGTACCAAAGAACAGTTCTTAGCTTAATCCTTTCAAATGGGGATAATTTGGTTGATAGAGTGCTTTACCCAGTGAAAAATCAGAATCTTCAATTTTTTAGGGACCCTGTTTATTTGAATCTCTCGTTGCACTTTAAACTTCTCCCTTCGCCTAATGACCTAGTGTTTTTGTTAGTTGTGCAGTTTTTGTCATCTTATGACCTCCTTTATTTAAATAGATCAAAGTAATTTCACACAACCTAAATAAACTAAAAAAAACAAACAAAAAAGAACAACGTTCTACTAATTCATAATTTTGTGAAATCTTCATTCGCCTAGCTCTTTAGCGCGTTTGTATTTTGTTGTTGATGATGTTGTTGTTGTAATCCATAAATCGTAATAATCGCTTCAAGATTACAGTCCCCCAACCACTCTAGGTTCCAAGATCAAGGCCTCCAAGAACCCCGTCCCATTTCAAAGTGAGTGTACGCGTCAAAACAAGTGTTAATACAATATCACAAGCTTGAAGATTGATCTCGACTAAGCCCACATAATTTTCGTTACAGGTCTTCATGTTGGTTCAGTAGAAGTGGAACCATTTGTTAGCAAATAGAAGTCATTGAGTGGCATGTGTTTAGATCCAGCCCATCAGAGCAAGGCCAAATCAGGTTTGTAGTTTGAAAGAACGCACCAGTATTTTATTCACTTGGCATTTTTTTTTTTTCTGGATGCCAGCTACAGCTTTATGTACATTCTTTTTCTGTCACCTGTGAAGTTGCAATTATTAATAAATTGTAATGGAAACGTCAGAGAACTTAGTATTTTCTTCAGGTTTTTATATGCAGTTTTCCAGTGCCTTCCTCTATGTGTTTCAGGGGGTGATAGAACATTTCCGATTGTACATTGGTGCAGCGTTGGTAGTAATCTTCGGAATGCGGAAACTGGTTCTATGCCTCTTCGTCATATGGACTTAAGAATTTGGTGGCATGCTGTCGACAGGATTTGGAACCCCTACTTCAAGATTGTATTCATCGAATCTTGCCACAATATGGACTTATTAGGTTTGCTGTCTGCAAGGCTTGGTTGGGCATTATTTAAAACCACCTTGAAGAATTAATGGGGAAGTGAAGATGACAGATGAGAAATGTTATTTTGGGTGAGGACTGGTAAACCTTAAAATGTCTATGCCGTTTTATTCTGACGACGGGATGAACTACGATGGATGAAATAGTAGCATTTACTTTTGGATGCTGATGAATTGAAGCTTTCGGCGAGTGTACGAAACTAGCTGTGGAATAGGCGTTTGTTACCAAAGATATCCGTTGTGGTGGCGTTTGAGATGTGAACTTGGAGCATTTTGATGTACGCGAGAGTTCAAGGGTAGCAGCGTCCTGAATGGAGGTTGATGTTGAACTGTATGCGTTAATTGGACGATTTTTATATGTTTTCGAATTACGTTTAATGAAAGAAGCTTATTTCTGAGAAATTCGGAAAGTCGGAGTGTAACTTCTAATGAAGATTGCAGAACTTTTCAGTAAGATTAAGATTATTGCTAGTTTGTCAAGAAGGAGCTGCAGGGGAAGCTTTCCAACAACTTAAACTGACGATAGAGGGGACTCTTGAAATGAATTTGTAATTGTGTATTTTTAATGATTATGATTAAAATGTTGCATACATCTGAGAGAGTTGATAAAGGTGAACCAAAAATAAAGTATAGTTGACATCTTAAGCAATAGCTTGATTATTATTGAAAGATTAGATTAACTGATATTGAATTATGTTTGAATTGTTGACGGTAGGATAAAAGACATTGAAAATTCTCATATTCCCATATTCTCACGCTGTACTTGAACTAGTACTCATGATGATCTGATCCAAGTGCTGGTCTCATGACTATATCTGATGTGCTACTGTACATTGATAGGGATACACCTGGGTGAATTTCATTCAGGTAGATATCAAAAAGGTTGATTGAAACATTATGAGGTATGTGAAAATTCTCCCCCGAAACAATGCTAACTTGCATTCCTTAGTGTGCAGAAAGTGCACCTTTATCAACAGTTGTGATTTGTCACAGTTCGGGATTAAACTCCGGAACAACTGACACAAAGTTGTAAGCCAATTGATTGAGTAAATAAAGACATTTGGTCATCTAGAGGACTATGGGGAAGGAAGCCCATTTGATTTCTTCAACATACGATACATACGATAAGAATATTCCGTGAGGAAACGGTGCAGATCGCCGTCGCAAAATTGCATAAGGAACGAGGAAGCCGGTTAGATGAGTTATTAGAGGACGGTTAATCAACCGTACCATGTTGGTCAGCTCAGCCTTTGGTGATAAAAATTCTTAAAAAGGAACGGGGCGCCCCAAAGGAGGAGTCTTGTTTGGTTGTCTATGTGGTTGGGAAATACTTTGGTAAGAAAGAAACGGTTAGACACGATATCAGATTGAATTCGAGCAAATTAGTTTTCTTGCAAAATTTTTTAGTACAAAAGTGTTTGAATAAGTATAAAAAATAGATAATATTGAAATACAATAATATAGTATGAACAGTTGAGTTGTTGTGAAAGTTGTGAAAGTTGCAATTTTGTTATAGGAGCCAATACCAATTAGCGATTATAGGGAAATATAAGAACTTAGGAAAACGTGATTTTGGTATGAAAATACTAAGGTAAAAGAAATTGTGTAAGTGTGGCACAAATGAAACTATACTAAGAAATTACTTGGTTGTTTATTAATCTTGTGCATTATAAGATTGGAAATGGTATTTAAGCATTTTAGGGAGTGGGATTTGGTTATTGAGGCACTGTGCAGAAACAGCTTATGGGGTGGATTTTGAGAGTTTCCTTTTGGTTGGTCAATGATAGTGTTAACATGACTTGGCCCTTGATAGGGACCCTTGACTTCAGAAAAAAATGAGGGTAGTCGTGCTTGTGTAAACCATAAAAGGAGGTTGGTTTTAATGAAGCATATTTCCAATGAGGTCAAGGTACATTCAGTTAGTTTACAACGTGACTTCAAAAGACATTCGTACTTGGTATGAGGCTTTGGACCGTATTAAACAAATTGAGGTACCTATGTTGCCCTTGATTTTTATAAACGCTTATTAAAATTGCAAAAAAAATTAAGCCTTGTCAATTTCACCAAATTGAAAGGTTTTTTAATTAGAGTACAGTAAACAGTACAGGTGAGACTCCAACATTAATAAAAGTTGCCATCAAGTAAATATTTTGCATAAATATGGCATCATTTGCATAAAATTTGGCGATTATCTGCTTGTTTTCTGAGGACTATCGGGATTTATGACAATAAAACATGTATAAAAAAGAACGCCTAGTTATAAGTTTCAACAGATTTTGAAGTTATTTTGCAATTATTATTAAGTGAGGCCCTAATCTTAATATAAAATAAAATGTTGAGACCCAAGACTCTTCCTTTATAATAAGTTGCATTAATTAGAGCCTAATTTGATAAAATGGTAAAGGTTAAAGATAGGAGCTTGTTATTTACGCCTAATCGGGCTAACCCGATCCCCCAAAAAAACAAATAGAATTTCGCGTTTCTCGGCTGCTTTCGGGTTGCGGAGGGGGGTGGGGTACCAAGGTTAGGGTTGTTGGTTTGGTGCGGAACAACGACAGGGTTCCAGAGATTATACAAGGGTGGTTGCCAATCACCTTCACCAACACAAACCCATCATTCAGTTATCCATTTCACCAAATTAAAAATGAAAAAAAAAATTAATTAAAAACAATAGATTTTAATTATTTTATAAAATTGAGGTGTATATTTTGTATTTGATCTTTTATCCACTTTTTTTCTTTATATTATATTTGTTAAATACTATTTTATTGTGGGCGCTTTTTGTCACATGTCTATTTTTATTTTATAATTGGTTTTAAAAAACATTTTCTTCGTATTCTTTTTTAATGTTATTTGGCAATTTTTTTTTCATTTTAATATGCGGTTTTATTCGATTAATTTGTATCTTTGAGTTTTAATACTTTGTCATTAAATGATTATTTTATTGTTTCATTAATTGTTTTGTTCGTATATTTTTCGTATATTTTGATTATATTTTAATTTCTTTAAACTTTTACTTAATTAATAACGGTGTTCTTCGTATTATGCTCAAGTGTCATTATTTCTATTTCGTTTTTATTTAATTAGTTTGTATAAAACCCACGCCACCTCTTTCCTGAACAAATCCTTGTTTATTATTATCAAAAGTGTATTTTTGTGATGTAGTGGCATTTTGGTATATTTTTTACTATTTATTTTTGTTGTATTAACTTTGGTATGTAGGCCAATGGATGATATTTAGTTTCAGTACCCGCCCACCGACTTTTAATTTTTGTCAAAACTTCATTATTTGGTTAAAAGTCAATTTTGCAAATCTTAAATACAGATTAACTTTAAGCTTTCATAATTATCAGCATGTCGTGCGATCTTTTTTACGCTATTTGTGGTTGAGGGGGGTTACTTAGTGGTTAATAAGAAAATTTTCGATATCCCAACCCATGCTCATCTGATCATACTAGCGCATAGAAGTATTACACACAGATTCATCTTGATGAAAATTGTTGATTTTTGAAGGAAATATTACAAGTGATCCTAACTGTATAAAGTTGGTGTTAGCTTATGAATTCAGGGTTTAGAACACATTCGTTACAATGACGTAAAATTTATATGAAATGTGAAAATAATGAATAATGAAATAATGATGAAATAGTGACCTCCTTTTTTGAACAGTCAACCGTAAACTAACAATCCATTCTGGCGTAATGATTTGTTTTGAATGTAATGCTTATATATTTTTAGGTATTTTAATAATTTATGTAATATGTTATCTTTTTAATTATTATGTGTGTTCAGGCTGTTCTTTTATTGTATTAAGGCGTTTTCTATTTTACTCATGGTTCAATGTTTTAATTTCTTTGAATTTTATTTTTATTTTATTTAGATTTAAAGTTATGTTCTTTTGTCCATGTTAAATTTTGTGTTCTTGAACTTTTACTTTAGTTATTTATTTGCTTATATTCTTTTTATGTATTTGAATTAATTTTAAGTTGAAGATGTTTTTCTTTTACAATATTATGGTTAGTTGTCTTTCTTTTGTACTTTGTAATTTAGCGTTTTCTGTTTTCACTCATGTTCAATTGTAATTCTTTTGAATTTTTTATTTTGTATTTTATATATGTTAAAAATTATTTACTTTTGTTTCCGTCGAATTTTGTCAGTTTCATTATATTATTTTCATGTGGCATAAACGAATTCCAACTCGTGATTCAATTTTTTAAGCTGTGGTAGGTTGTTATAAAAAAGAAAAAAAGGGGGGGAGAAACGGAAAAGCGAAAAAAAAGCCAAACAACGGCACATCTTTCCTGGTAACAAACAGCTCTCAAACAAGAACAACACTAAATAACAACAATAAAAATCAAACTGACCGATTTCGAACCCAAGAGACCAACGGGGGAAAAATGGGAAAAATAAGAATGAGTGGCAGCGCCTAGAAAGCTTGGCCACATGGAAAGCTAACAGCTCTCGTTTGTAATCTGCTCAGGACGATCACAGTGATGGGAATACCGCGCGAGGGGGTACAATGACATGACCCAATATGGGGTGTTGTTACGTGGAGGGATTAGGGGTATTCCATCATAGAGTGTTTTGGAAAAAATATTCCTTAAATTTGAAAGGGGAAAATGGAGAACTTCTTATTGATTAAATCTATGCCGAAAGCAGACAAGAAATATATTTTTAGGTCATCGGGTAATCTCGAGCAACTCCTCATATATTTTCCACCATAAATTTGGAACATCCGCTTTATGTAACATATATCGTGATGTAAGTAGAAATCCCCTAATTGGCTACAGTGTTCATACGGCTGGCCGGAAAAGTGGGTAGTCTGTGTACAGACGCGAACGATATTATATAGTCCTACCGGCTTATCTCCGGAAAAAAACGAATGTGGTTCATGGAGATGAGATTTTGATCAGAGGGTCGTACTATGTGTTGTTTTGAATATGTAGCGTAATTGGGTGCTGAACCTAAGAACCTAGCGAGTGGAAATTGAACGTTTCTGTAGGTCAGGGACTTCGGTGCTCGCAAACACGGAAAAGTAAGGCACGCAATCGCTACGGGCCGCAATCCCTTGTACTTAACGGACCGCCGGAACAGTTTCCTAAGCCAAGTAAGGTGCGCCCGTAGGCGGGGCGCCCCAAAAAAACAAATGTTCTGGCCAATATCGAATGGTGTGGACTACGATTATTGAATCGATCATCGACAATAAACATTGGCAGCCTCTTCCACGTATAGGAAGGACTGATCGATGCCCTCCAATCGTTGCATTTAGTACAATGACTGGCCAATGGTTTTGGACAAGTGAAACTTGATTTTGCATAAGATTAGAAAAACGTAGGCATTTTCGAAAAGGGCGATGGCTTTTGTACGAGTGGAATGTTATGCCAATGGGGTTAAAAAATTTCAGCAGCACATTCCAGAGGTTGGTCGAACTAGTCATTGCAGGAATGCCATGGACCAAAGTTTGTCTTTACATCGATGACATTGTCATATTTGGTAGAAATTTTTGAGGACAAATGGCAAATTGCTGAGGTCTTTGTTGAGAGCCTAAGGCAGGCAGGTATAAAAGCCAAACCAGAGAAATGCAGCTACATGTAAATTCTTTTGTCGGTGAAGGTTATTTTAGGTCAATAGTGTCCCAAGCGATGGGAGTTAGCCAGATACAGAAACATAGACAAGGATCGATATGGCCCAAGACCCACGTTTCTCTTTGCGGGGGGGTTAGGAGTAACCAGGATCTATAGAAGAACGATAAAGAAACTTATGCTCAAATTGCTCAACCATTGCTAGGCCTCACAAGGGGAAGAGTCCATTTCAATGGACGAGGATTGTGAAATTCATTCGAATTGGTGAATTCCCTGGTCAAAAACCAACAATTTGGCCTACTATCCCAACTTTGATGCTCCTTTCATTCTTTGTGTAGATGCTTCTGCTCATGCTATAGGGTCGGATTTAGCTCAGAAAGATGAATATACCAAAGAAAGAGTCATCGCGTATGCCAGCCCAGCCTTACAATGAACCTGAACGGCAAGGTTACCTACCTATGACCGGCGAACGTTAGGGCGATTCGTCTGGTCCTGTTCTTGTTAGACACTTAGACATTATTTATTAAATTCCCAGTTTCAAATTGTTACCGACCATAAACCCTTAGTTGGTCTTCGTAGAATGCCATCATGATGTGATCCCTACTTGCCGCAGAGCAGGTGGGGATTGGAAATTGATCCTCTGATTGGATAATTGTACAGAAGGTTCTAAACACGACATGCAGATGCAATGTCCCACTTAGAGGCGCATTGCAGATTTCTGTTCAGCGATGTGAAAGTTTTGCCAGAGACCTCGCGATCCTCTGTTCCCAGGTATAGAGTCTTCCTCTACATCAATTCAAGCAACGAGACTTTTCCGATTTTTTGCAAAAGAAGCGAATCTTGTCGCCGCTAGTCCCACTTCCAAGGGAAATAAGGTGATTTGCTAGTAATCACTGACTACTTCTTACTGAAGCTTTTAATCTATACCCTTTGCTAGACAACTGCCAATGCTGTGCGGAAATTTATATTCCACAAATACATTCCCTTGCATCTTCCCGAAGTGATCCAGAGTGATCAGGTGTCCATTGAATCACCAGTAGTACAATCTCTCGTAAAAGATTGGTATCCACCCAGCGCCGGGACATCCGGAATGTGATGGCCAAACGGAAAGGCAAATTTGCACTTTGCGGTGCCCAGAGTACGTTACGGCATTTAGGCTGTAAATAGAGGTGTTCTCACAACAAATCCCATCCAGGAAAAACCATTTTAGTACTCACTCAGAAATTTCGACCTATCCTATCAGGAGGTCTTGTCATGTATTAATGGTGTGGAAGAATTAGAATTGGCAACACCTTTTCACGGCTTGGTGTTGCCGAATTTTGGTAGTTTGCCGTTTGGTGATGCTTGGTCGTAGATTCGGATAAGCTTGTACGCCCCCTCGTCCTTCTTTGTTTCATTAGGTGTGCTTCCCTCTGCTACGGATCCATATGGCTTCTTTCAGCCACCCGTGTTGTTTTGTTTTGTTCCTTGCAATGATCTTGGCCTCATCCCCACCCTATGACATGATTGTTGGCATCTACAATGTTCAGTAATGGGCGTGCTAATGGGACGTTGGTGGACGATTTTCTTTGGCCCTGGTATCTGGAGAGCTTTCTTTGACTTTTTCATGTTTGTTCTTTTTGATGTTCTGTAAGTCTAATTTTGCTGTGTCGCCCGATCCATACTGAAGCTTCCTTACAAATGAATGTATCAATCGCATGTGAGAAACGTGCTGGAAATTTGCCATCTCACGAAGCTTCCCAGCTTAGGCCGAGGTATTGGCGCGATATCATCTACGCCGTCCAATCCCACATAGCCCGATCGAAAAGAAATGCCATCAAGATCTTTTCCAGAGAATTCATCTCCAAGTTTTGGGGCGGACCAAGGCCGATGCCACACATCATGGAACTACAGAGTATGAGGAGAAATTTAGCTACATGCTCCAGTGATGAAACCACCTATTTTTAATCCTAGAGAAGATCCCCCCACCACAATACAAAAACAGCTTGTAGAAATTCTTGGTAGACTTGAAAAGCAAGATAGCACCCGGAGGACAGAAGTTTTCCTCTACATCCATCCGACTGCGGAATCATCCCCCCTATAACGGTAGTCCCGAATCACTAGAAGGACAACCCGTTGAGACCGATCATAGACTTACCAGGCTTCTATAGGGATAATAATGTCTCCAGGTCATTAGCTGACATAATAAGTCCTATTGTCGGTAAGTCGTTATCATGTGCTCAACTCAATGCAATTGGCTGGATCTTAAGGACGTCACCATAGCTACGATGAAATGTTTTGCTTTCTCACGATGTTGTGTCCCTGTTCACAAATACAAACAACCGATTGCGCTCACGCTGGCGCATCCCATTCGTGAAAACTTGAACTGACAAAAGCCGTCCCCAGGAGAACCAACTCTCAGTCGGACGACCTATGGAGTTACTAAGTTCTCTTGACAGCCACGTACTTTACCTCCAAAGGAGTTTTCTACTACCAGCAAATCAAGGAGCAGCGCATGGGCAGCGCCTCAAGCCCTATTGCCGGGTGGACTTTTCATGGAATGGTTGGAGGAGAAAAGCCCTTGCCCACACTCCAGAATCATGCAGAGCCTAAGACTGAAAAGATACGACGTCGACGACGTGGTTGGAGAGTATCAAGAAGGTGGAGGCGGAAAATCTTACCAATCACTTCAATCATTGACCCTACAGGCAGCATAAAATTTACATATGAAGGAAGAGTCCGAGGCAGCTTCCAGCTTAGACACTCAGATTCAATCGCCAAGAGACTGTAACATTCAAGTTGAAGCATCGTACCGTAAACCCCACATCACCAATAATTTCCAGGTTCAATCACATCACCCGCGACCAAACTTGGGTGAGTAAGAACCTGCTTGGGACAGAAATGACAGTACTAGCACAGATAGGGCAGACAGAATAGAGGATAGACAACAATACAATCAGTCACATTATCATTTGGGTTACCAAAGTGTCGATAACAGGTTAGGAGACAAAGGTCGTCCCTACAGTGAAAACAACAAACAAGACAACAAGCTGAAACCAAATGCCTTGGCCGTCATCCATATGTTTTGAAGGACTCTGATAACCTGATAATCTTCAGAACAGTTTCTCACCAGTCCATGAAGCCCCATAAACACTGAGGAATCTACTCGTTCACCCTAAAGACAAACGAGACCCATTGCAGACAGCCGAAGTGGTCTATGAAATCCTGTAAAGAGCTGCTCCAAAAGCTACATTGGGGAAACAGGACGCCTCTTCCAAACTAGACTTACAAACATCAAAAAAGAAACGGAAAAATCAGCGCCACAGCCTTTATACCACAGGCGCCCTAAGAATATCGTCACCACGTCCCATTTAAGTCACCATTACTGAACATGTAGCTGCCAACAATCACGTCATAGGGTGGGAATGAGGCCAAGATCATTGACCAGGAACAAACAAAACCATCCACACGGGCTGAACGAAGCCATATGGCTCCGTGCCTAGGGAGCAACCTATGCACAAAGACGAGGGGGCGTACAAGCTTGATCAGATCTAACGACCAAGTCATCACCAACGGCAAACTACCAAATTCGGCAACAACCAACCGAAAGGAGTTGGCCAACACTATCTAATTCTTCTTCCACACCATTCATACAGTGAACAAAACCCTCCTGATAGGATAGTCCGAAATCTCTGAGTGAGTACTAAAATTGTTTTTTCCTTGGAGAACACTTATTACGTGATTATGAATGACAATTCCTGAATTAATCTATTTACCGAGTTAGCATTTGTTATCTATTCCAGGTGATTTGGGAATGAATTGGTACCCAGCACACTAGAACTTGCTATCTTCAACTGTTTATTACTCTCCACTGGATTTAACTTACACATCCATTTTAACCTTACCTATGTAGAGGCCGAGATTGCCAGCTCAGGTATGTTTGGTACCTACGATTCCAAAGGTTTGATACATGAAAATCTCTTATCATTTGCTGCACATTTGGAAGCGGTTGAAAGCTGCTCCCACATCGTCTCGGGAATCGACCTTCGAACCATCTTTGAACAGCAAAAACGACATTATGATAAGAAAGTGAGGTTCAAGCGTTATCCATGTGGGTCAATTGGTTTAGTACCTTAACCACCCCAAGTGTGCAAGAAACAAATTAGCTCCCAAATGGTTTGGTTCCATTCCTGATTTTGGCAATGTTTGTTGATGGGGTTGATTACCAAATCATTGATCACCCATTTTTGAATACTGTGCCAAATAGTTCATTTTAATATACTAAAACCCAAGTATGAAGGTAATGATGAGCTTCAAATTGTTCTCCCCCAATTAACAGACTTCGCTACGTACTGATTTAGTCAACCAGATACAGATGAGCAAGTTGCGTATCCGCAGTTCCGCCGCTTTTTAGGAAGCGACAGAACCCTTTCATATAATCATAGTAAACCGATCGAATTTTGGAGAAGCGCATTCCTTCTACTGCAGAGTCCCCTAGACTATCCCCAGAGAGACGAAGCATCTCCGTGTAGCACGAATAACACTCCAGATCGACAACTGCATTACAAGCAGCGAGAGACATTAATTCCCCTATTCGTCCTGGCTCCCCTGTTCGTACTCGAATCTGGAAGGACGATAAGAGCATCAGAAAGGTTGACTTCCTGACTGACTTCCTGACTTTGGATATCCGAAGAAGGGATTTAGATTTGAATTATATAATTGAAATTTGTAATCTTAAATAGGTGACGGTTTTCATATTAGGTAAGGTATATTTGAACTGCATTGATTAAGACGATTGGAAACCCAGGATGAAGGCATGCAAAAAGTTACATAACAAATGATCACTTTGTGTAATTGTAGTAATAGGAAGAACCAGAATATAATTTGAGAACAAAATTTTAGAAAGTTAAAGTTCAATTGGCACTTGTCAAATATTTTGGTGAGTTTGCAAATTCAAATCAAGTCCCCTTGATTCGGATGCTTAAAAAAAAGGTTCGGATCATTGTAATCATTTATAAATAGTAGGATATAAGTAAAACATAAGCAGGAAGAAGACGTCCAGTTAAAGAATTTTATAAAAATAGAAAGTTGGTTTGAACGAAATACATATTCTTTCAAATGTGTTGCAATTTCAAGACATCTTTAATATTTGGTATTTGGATAGTTTTTTTATTTGTGCTAAGGTATAAGTTAAAAGTTGATGTTTAATTATTGGAAATAAAAACAAAAGTAAAATTTTTGTAAAAATTGTTTACTGTGGGACACGCTTCTTTAAAAGGTGTGTACTAATGTAAGAGTCACCAAGTTTAACTCAAAAATACCACAAGCATGAAGAGCTGATCGCGACTAGCCCACATAAGTTTTCTGTACATGCTCGTCATTGTTGTTCAGTAGAGTGGACCCATTGTTAGCCACATATATTCATGAGTGGCATGTTTAGCTCACGCCAATCATAGCAAGGCCCAGGTCAGGCTTTGTAGTTGAAAGTACATTTATTTTTCTTCACTTGATTGCGGATGCGCCAGCTTATGTACATCTTTTTCTGTTCAGACTTGTTGAGCTGCCATATTAATAAATTGTAATGGAACGTCCCATTTGAAACTTATTCATGTTTCTTCCTTCAGTGTTTATATAGGCATTTTTCCCGTGCCTTCCGCTCATATGTTTTTCAGGAGTGATAAACATTTCCTTGTTACAAGAGTATCCCCGTTAAAACATTTATGTTGTTTGAAGAGTTTACTGGTATCTATATATATTCGGCCAGTTTTTCTGACAAAAAGCATAATTACGAAAATTAAAGCAAAAGGTTGTCCAGTGTCCATCTTTTTTAATGAATTACTAAGAGAACTGTTATCCACGATTATATCCACGAAATCATCATTCTCGCAATAATCTTTTGTTTCTTGATTTATGATTAATCAAATATAAAACAAAAAAGAATGGTCAACCATAAGGAACCACCTCAAAACACAAACTATCACCTAACTAGGCAAAACAAAAAAACACCGGCAGCGGTAGCTCGATCTAAGTTGAAAATATAATAATTGAACATCACATCCGACCCCTTTTTCAATTAGACATTTAGTTTAAAATTTAAGTACAAAAACGATGCATTTAATTAAAAAATAATAACAAAATGACGTTAACTTTGATTGCTAAGAAATACTAACCGTATTATTGCTGCAGGCCAATGCGGTGTGAAAGTATCATAGTCCTGCCGGTATCATAGTCTGGCCATCAGACACAACGGCATAAAGCGTGAAACTAATTGCGGCGTGAAGAGTCAAGTGAATCGATTGCCCTCTTGTTTCACCATTGTTCCGGGACTGTGAGCCCGGAGGACTTTACCTCCTGCCACACCGCTATGCTATGGTTTTTGGCGGGATTCATAAAGATACACAAATCTTTCAACTACAAGTAACAAACATACACAACGAATGTGACCCCATTGGAACTTTTTTACTCCTGGTTACCTAAGGAATAATTTGAGCTAATATTACATTAGATTTAGACAGTTTAAACATTTACCACCCTAGTAACTTTAACCCCTCCTCTTAGGTCCTGTGCAGCATATTTATTTAGGTGTCCACCCTGGGGGTGTTTATTTGATCCATCTAACCTAATTTGACATGCATAAATTTTTTACAGCATTGCGATGCAGGTTGACCTTTCCTGCCCCCTCTGTTACCGTTTTTCATTTAACAAAATTACCCTACAACAGGCGGTTTTTCATATATCGTTAGGTAGGGGTCCCATTATTTTACGGCCGGGGGATGAGAATTTGAGGTGGACCCGAAAAATTTTTGTAAGAGAGAGGGGGAAACGTGAAATTTTTTCATCAATTGGCGAGAGTGGGAACATGAACTTTTAAATGGGAAAATCAGCATGATCAAGGGGGAACTTGATTTTTTGAACGGAACGGAGGGGGGGGGGAACGCGAACATTTTGCCGAAAAATAAATTTGAAATCCTCCATTCCCGCCCTGGCGTAAATAATGAATCGCTCCCTTACAACTCATAACACCCTTCCCAACTCCCATTTCAAACTATTTCCTCCAAACCAGTGACATACATCGATATACCATTAGAAATGCATGCAAATACGCTCACAACAAACCCTCATCTGGTCCCAAAATTTGGAATGCACTTACGGACAGCAATCCATCACTCAAAAC